>JAWPHD010010747.1:0-90409 GCA_037043455.1 Cyrtodaria siliqua | reverse complement strand
ACTGGTAAACTAGTTCATACTGGCATTATTTTGTATGAAGGTGTTGAGTTGGAATCTACAATAGTGTACTGCATACGCATTTACAAACTCTGTTTACTTTCAGTGTAAATAGCAACGTCAATGTACGCCAAAATCCGAAGTGTTTAAGTAAGGATATTGGTGGTGTAATTACTTGGAACTTTTCAATTGCTACTCGTTCGAGATTGGTGCAAAGCACAGTTTCATACACAGGGGGTCGGCACGGTGTTGGGATGGTGTTTAAATAGTTTGGTATAGAGTCCTAAAACCCCAAATATCGAAAACCAATATTACTAAGTATACACATTAACGTTAATATGTATACTTAGTAATATGGGTTTTCGATATTTGGGGTTTTAGGACTCTATACCAAACCATTTAAACACCATCCCAACACCGTGCCGACCCCCTGTGGTTTCATATGTTATGTCACAGGAAGTATGTCATGTGATCAAAACAAATCGTAGTATTTTGATTTCATTGTGGAAAATTACTACTATTTTAGCACAATATGTTCAAAAATAAATGTTTTTGATGGACAAAGCACGCTAAAACCTATATCTTCCTTCTAAGTATTCATATTTTATTAACAATGCGTATGAAATAATCAGGTTATAATGTATAGGGATATACGCATTCGTTTTCCACGGATAAATATTGCGCTCCTAAGGGGGGGGGGGGGGGGGGGGGGGGGGGGGGGGGTGATTGGGTGACAGGCAGTGATGTGGGGTGCTAAAGTGGCGCAATATTATATTACGCGGAAGCACTCGTGCATATATTCTGTAACAAACGTAATAACCTATAAAATACTTACTCAAACTATCATCTGAATTTCATGCACATGTCATGCATGGCTTTTTCAAAGTTCTGTGATTTATCCGTTTGCCAATTTCGGATTAGTCTGGCTATGTCATTTTCTTTTCGGCGACATCTAGATTTGTAAAGCCTTTAGGCGATGACAGTAATAATGCTACTTGCCTTAAATAAATACTTTTTAGACATTTGTTTTTACTGGAAAATAGAGAGAGCCACCGTTCGGTCAATACAAGTTGTTTACGACGTTTACACTCGTGTTTCTTTCCAATAAAACTAGAACAACAATGCGGCGTCTCGGCGTTTTATATTATTATTGCTATTATTATTATTATTATTATTACTATTATTATTATTACTATTATTATTATTATTACTATTATTATTATTATTATTAATTATTACTATTATTATTATTATTATTATTAATTATTACTATTACTATTATTATTATTATTACTATTATTATTATTATTATGAATTATTACTATTACTATTATTATTATTATTACTATTATTATTATTATTATTAATTATTACTATTACTATTATTATTATTATTATTATTATTACTATTATTATTATTACTATTATTATTTTTATTACTATTATTATTATTATTATTATTAATTATTACTATTATTATTATTATTATTATTAATTATTACTATTACTATTATTATTATTATTATTATTATTATTATTATTAATTATTACTATTATTATTATTATTACTATTATTATTATTATTATTATTATTACTATTATTATTATTACTTTTATTATTATTACCATTATTATTATTACTATTATTATTATCATTATTATTACTATTATCGTTATTATTGCAAAGCAGTAATTTCACAACGCTATTAGCTAAAATGTGAGATTAGCAATAAAAACGTAGTTAATTCTATATAAACTGTATTTTTCGTTAAAATATGGTCTCATGGGAGTGTTTGTTAACATGGATATTTTGAATGTTTTATAAGATATAGTTCATTTTATGGAATGCGGTGCATCTTAAATATTGTAGTTTGTTTTTATAATAAGATATATCCTTATTTTATTGAACATTATAATTTCGGAATTTTCCATAACATAAACGATCCATTTTAAAACTATTTTTGTTACACACCGACCTAAATTATTATTTAAAATGACATGACAAAAATAGCTGCGGAAACTGCATATTGAGTTCTGCTCAACCCGGGGCTAGGGGCGTGAACGGTAGCATGCATATTTCACTACCGTTCATGAACAGTCTCAATCAAACCGAGACTGCAATATTTGTATTTATCGTGTTCGGCCGTTTCCAAAGGTACACTCTCATACTCTTTTCATAGGAGGACAAAATATTTATAAAACGTCCTTGCACTCATATCATTACTTCACTCTTATACAGATATGCTTAATGTTATGATAGCAAACCATGGGGATAATGATGCTGGTAGTCTGAGAGACTCAAACACATTGTGCGTGTTTCTTTGAAATGTTTTGAATCAATAGTCTCGTTTATTCTGGTTTCAATTTCAATTGAATAATAGGTTTTTGTGTAGGATAAGGAAATGCACTTGATAATGGCTATACAGTATAGCTGTAAATCCATAGAATCAAATCCCATAACAAAACATGTTGACGAAAACATTAAAATAGCGATGAGACTACATGTAGATGGTACATACGAACAGGAAATATAGCAGTAACAGAACTGAGTCATACAAAAATACCCATGTAAAATAGCAGTCACGTATAATATATTATAGCGAATATTATGTCAGTGCCTTTTACTATAGTTTATTAAGCGAGGCTTAGAAAACCACAATCTCATTAAAATCATATCCTAATTACGCTTTGATACTCTCCGCTATAGGATCGGCAACCCTGTATTGGAGGTCACGTCAGATGGATATTTCATCTAATCAATATTCATGAGAAGATCAAGTAAATTCAACCAATGAAATCGCGCGTTTCATTTGCACTTCAGATGATGTTAGAGTGAACTGAACAAACGAAAATCCACATAAAACACATAGATCTATATCCGAAAACAGATACCGTCTTCGTGTGTTATTGCTGTAAATTGCACGATACATTCAAAGAAATGCACTAAATGGCATGTTTTACATCAAGAATACGAAGAAAATCAACATTCGGAACAGTATCTGAAAATATATATTCTACCGAGATTATTTCAACATTAGGTTTCCTAAATAGTATGGTTTGGTACGTCTGGCCCGCTTGCGAAATGGACTATTTTGAGTGTACTTTTAGATTTGATTGGTTAATCGTAATGTCAGTCTGACGTGACCTCCAATGCAGTGTTGTCATCTCCTTAGTAGTGTAGAGTATCGCAGCTTGATAAAGGGTCTGATTTTAATGAGACTGAGAAAACCAAAAATGACGAGTCTGTGCCAAGCCATTCTGCGTTTTCGTGCCGAGCGTAATAAACTTGTGAGTAAAAGGCACTGATATAATATTCTCGTTATCATGTAGGTTATCTACATTTTCTGTATGCTTGTCCAGTTTAATCTATTTAACATAATGTAACGATTGTCGAGGTCTCCGTTTTATGACGTCAGATAACTTTACGTACAATACACACCGAATAATTCCGCATTGATTTTGCTTTATTCGTCAATGCATGATAAAGCAACACTTGTTAAGCCATCCCTTTATCAAGACATAAAAGTGCATATCTGCATTATAAATTGAAAAGCTAGGTGTTATACATCACAAACATAACATAGTTTTAAAATATAAGTTTACCGGGACGGTCTTGGAACGGTGAGTGGTAAAAGAAAGAATGAACAAGTACGCATACGTAAACTTAGCGATAACCTTCATTAATTACATGGATTTTGCCATCTTTTACAAGTAGCTATTAAAGTCGACCAATATATGTAGCATTCACAGAACACAATTAACCAAACCCTCGTATTTAAGACAAACAAGAATTGCAAGTAAAAATAGAAGCAAAGTATGCGACACTACAAACATAAAAGGGTCGACAATAGAGGTACCGCCTTGGAACGGTCAGTGGCAACAGGGGTACCGCCTTGGAACGGTCAGTAGGAAAACGCCTCCAAGGATTTACATCAGGTTCTAGCGTGCAGCAAACTTCGCTTTTAACTCACTGTCGTCCAAATTAAACGTGACTGTAATTAAAGAAAACACCGTCAGGCTATATCTTCAAAACAAACTAGGCAGCATTAATAGGCAATACAATTAAAACAGAAACATGATCATATATCATAAAATTTTATACATGAAAAACAAAGGCTTATAGCCAAATCCTTTGTTTTGTACACACTCAGAATCTAGCACTGGCAAATATCGACAACATAACAACTATTTTAGAAGTCTGTCTTGATTTATGGACATACGCCTTATTGTCTCATTTCCTAAATGCACTTGGTTTGCTAGTGTGTATCGGCCATACTAAGAATAACCATTTAGGCCCGGAAGAGGCGTACTCATAAAACTGATTCATATGACAACACTCTCAAGGCTCGTAAATTACAACTACACGCTTGAAAAAGCCCGTTACGGGTAGCTCATTAATCAAAACTACTGGCTGTGTGCAAAATTGCCCGAGGCCAAGATTATTGCTCATTTCCTGTTTTTACAGATGTAGCTCTTGTGGAGACTTGCTGCGAGTGTGTATTTATTATGACAATATGAACATAAGGTTAGATTTATTGGTTACAATAACTATTGAACGACTGGTTATATTTACAACAAGACTGGGAATAGTGAGAGAAAATGTTGTGTTCAATTTCAGAAAATAGTGAAATTTGTTAAGAAACATTTTTTAAAAGCAGTTATAAGTACAAAGGCTAGTACATGTAATTATATTCATTATCACTTGATTATAAACTTACAGTCATTTCTAAATAAATGATATATATGAATAGATGAGTTTCTTCAATATGTTTAAACAAATACTGTTTGTTTGATGGAAAAGCGCGAGGGTATAGTTGTTGTGCCTGTTTCGTCTTTCACATTGCTTGCATGATGTATTTCTTTTTATATAACATAACATAATTTTATTCAGTATTAATCCATCACAATAGTTTATAGTCTACAAACTGAATAATACAATCTTTCTCCCATTCATGGTGACATAATGCAAATAAATATAAATATCTGTTCATTTCAATTCTTTTCAAGGAGGAATGCAATTATTATATATTTTCTGACACCTTTCGTTCATAAATACTCATACCCGGACAATGTTATTGTGTAAGTTGTTATACAATCAATGCGTTTATTATTACAATGCGCTTTTCAGAGGCCGCCATAATATAGGTATTTGCTTAACTGTTCGAGTAAGTGTTTAGATTGCTTTGACATGAAATGTATTAAGTGTTGGCCATCTGCAGAAAAATCTTGGCAAATACTTTGTTCTCAGTTCCGCATAATATGTACACACAAGCAAAAAATGATACTCACTCTCTATAGCTCTCATATTACAATATATACACAATCTCTCACTCCGCTCAACATTAGTTTATCTCCCCGTCTCAATAGCTAATATGTGTGTAGAAATTCTAAATTTCGTTAAGGCAATACGAAATTTAGGTGTCGATATAATATTTACATACTTTTCATAATCAAGGTTGTATTTAAAACTGCTATATGATAATAGTATGTTTGAATTATTTATCTTGCCAAACCAATATTGTTTATATAGATCTACTATTCTGCGTTTGATTTGCTCATATGGTATATCTATCAACAGTTGATTGTGCCATATATCCGCGAACCCAGGTTTTCTAATTCGCGTCTTATATTCCCCTCCCAGTAATTCATTTTCATTATATTCGCAATCCTCTTTTAATGTAAATCTTGAAGGTTAGAGAATCGCGATTGGTAAAAACTTTATCTCAGTAATTAAGTGTTTTTTGTTTTCTATAAATATTTAAGGGATAACGACCCAACTCTCTGTATAAGGCCTCTAAGTTAGTTGATTTTCTTACACATAAGCTATTTCTACAGAATTTGGTGTGTACATTTTCTATTTTAGGCACTTCATGGAACCCCCAAATTGCACATGCATAGTTTTGAATTTATCCAACAAGGGAGTCAAATAATTTACACTTCTCATTAATAGGAATAGTTATCTGGTTAAAGACATTGTATAACTAATGAAGTGAGTAATATGCATGTTGAGCTAAATGCTGTTGGGTTCTTGACCAATTACCATTTTTGAAAATGTCCACGCCCAAATACTTGAATGACGTTACTAGTTCCAGTTTAACTTCATTAAGATACAGTTTTGGCATGGAATGCCTGCCCTTTTCGAAGACCATTATTTTGGTTTTACTACTTTTAATTTTAAATCCCCACATATTACTATAGTTTTGTAACTCGTTTAACATGTATTATAAAGATTCGGCCGATTGTGTAAAGATCACAGAATCATCTGCATATAACAAGATAAACACCTTAAGTTCATTAATTGTAAAAACGTTAAATTAATATCCGACTTTATACAACTGGCTATGTCGTTAATAAAAAAACATGAACATTATCGGAGAAAACGGATTCCCCTGCTTTAAACCGTTGTCTGAGTTGAGCAATTCTGAAACTTTATTTTTGTATTTTATAAAAGCCTTTACCGTGCTATACATTGACTGAAGAATTTTCAGCTTTCTAGGACTTATATATTTTCCTGTGAGAGTTTGTGCCACAGTAAATATCTTTCTACCGTATCGAACGCTTTTTCGAAATCGACAAACGTTTTTTACCTTTTGTGCTTAAAACTCTTGCAATTATAGAATAGCAAATAAAAATACAGTCGGCAGTAGTTATCATTTATCTTATTGTGTTTTACGGACCATTTATTTATACGATTAAGTAAAACATGAGAAAATATTTTTGCTTAACATATTTATAAGAGTCCCAAAGGATCACCTTTATCAGTCTTTATACCTCTGTAATTACTCGTGGAGTCAATATCTCCCTTATTCTTGAATATAGGGATTAACATTCCTTCACCCCAAGACTTTGGATATTCTCCACTTAAGGAAATCTTATCATTTATATAGTGTACAATGTTGTTTTTTTGAAATATTGTTTTAAAATGATCGAAGAAATCCTGAACTGACAAGTTGTCCGGGCTTTCCCTTTCTTATTCAAATGTTTGTTAATGTTTTTCCAAAAGTCACGCGGTTTTGATTTCGCCAGATAGCATACGCCTTTACCTTAGTTTAAACATATTTATTTTACATCGATTGGGAAACAAGTTCTTGCAACTTAGATTAATCACTCTCGATGGCTTCCTGTGTAGAACCAGTACTAAGCAATGTGGATTAATTATCTTGCTCAAGGATAAATAACGTGGCCGCGGCGAGGATCGAACCCACGACCTCTCGATCTGGAGTTCGGCGCTCTACTACTGGACCACGCACTCCGCCTTTACCTTCACTGCGTTTAAAATCAGTACGAGCTTTATGCTTGGTTTATTGTTAAAGGTTCTCGTTTCAGAAAACGTCCTTCTATTATCGTCATTTTTGCATTTTAAAAATATATTTCTGGCATTTGTAAATAGTTTACGCGTTTTTATACAGTCCTCATCAAACCAGTTATTAACTGTTTTTTTTTCCTGTGATATCCCGCTCAAAACACGTTATATCTTTCCACATAACGTCATCTAAATTTTCTTGCAGAAATTTATTGAATCTTTCGATCGACGAATCAACGCTGTCAGTATCTATATTTGATATTACATTATTTATTTGATCCTGTTTTGTTAAAATATGTTCATAAAAAAATATCCGCCTTGTTCTCACCCCATATACTTTTGTGAATTAATTGTGGTTCCTTATTGAGACCTTTGTCCTGCATTTTAATATTAATTAATATTAGCAAAGGCATGTGATCTGAAAATTCATTGCCTGGCAATATTTTAAAGTCTTTAATATGATGAAGATCCACGTGGTCAATCAATAAATAATCAAGCACACTCTGACCACGTGCCGAGCAATAGGTGTAGTCACCGTTTTCAACCCAACCATTCGCTATACATAAACCGGTTCATTGACAAAATGACAATAGCTTTCGACCCTGCACGTGATCGCTACTTTTACGCATCGGAATACATTGCGTCATCGCTGTCATCCAAGTATCTATCAAACTCTAAAATATCTGTGTTCTTGCATCCAGTGCGACTATTAAAATCGCCTTCAACCAGAACTTTTCCAAGATTTTTATATTTTATTACTTAGTTTTCAAACATTTCCAAATGATCAATTTCGTCCCCATTATCGATTATGCGCTCTAAAACTTTTCATTTAGGGCCCGGAAGGTAAACTTGACCAATGTAAACATCTTCGTCAAAATAAAATATATCTCCTATAATTCTTAACCATATAAAACCATAAGAAGATTTTTCAACAATTTAGATTTTTTCTTTTAAACCAGATTTAAAATATACAGAAATACCTCCGCTTAAACGACATTCTTTTCCTTTTTTTTGATTTATTTCCAAAAATATGTTCTGACTCATATCCAGAAATATCTAGATTCGAGGTTTCATTTTTTCTAGTCCAGGTTTCACAAAGAAAAATAACATCATAATGAGAAATAAAATTAAAAAAAACCCCATTTTCTCTTTAAACCATATACATTCCAAGAAATTCATTTAAGATCTTCCTATAATTGACATTCCTAATCCTGCTTAATATATTCCTGTCCATTTATTAATAATTTCTCCCTCACCATTCTCACATTATTACCCTTCTCTTCTTCACGTTTCGTGATGTATATTTAAATACTATTACCATGAACTAATTTGTTTACGTCAAACTAAATTGATTTATTTTCTGTTCTGTATCATTTAATCGTTATTTGATGTAATTATTATCAAAACAAACACAATACTTTAGTAACATCATTCAATAAACTTAAAGTTGGCGGTTTAATTTCAGATACAGGAAGGCACATGCTTGTTAAGTCACGTGACCGGAAATGATGCGGGTGGTTTATATGCACCAGATGGCGTCCATGTCCATCATTTTGAAATGAAGCCATCACTAGGTATGTGAAATAATATTGCTTGTATACCTGCATCCTAGGGTCGAGATAAAATTCACGCGCAACAATAATGACGTCAATAACGTGAACAGATGCATGACGTCATTGTGTGAAAAACACATTAAAATGTTAGTTATTGGTGACGTCGATGCACAAAATGTCATTGATATGCAAGAAAAAGAATCCACCATGAGTTTATCCATGTGAGATAGGTAAATCCCACCCTCGGGATCAGAATTGCAACCAGGAACTCAGCAGAGTCTCTTCCCTGGTTACAGTTCTGACCCTCGGGTGAGATTTACCTATCTCACATGGATACTCATGATGGATTCTTATATAAATATTACACATTGGGGAAGACCAAACTCGCGCGCTGATATCAAAACTGACAGTTGCATGACGTCATTGTGTAAACAAACATGCACAACGTAAGTAGTTGGCGACGTCAATATAATATGCAAGAAAAGGAATCAATCATGAGTATCCGGTTCAGATAGGAAATTTCAACCTTCGGTATAACTGTTTGAACAATCGGAACCTCGGCAGAGCCTCGGTTCCGATGAAAACAATTATACCTCGTGATGGAATTCCCGATCTTCACCGGATACCCATGAAAGATTCTTATATTATACTTTTTCAAAACACTGGCTCCTTAAGATACAGAATGAAAGAATGTACATGCATATTATCAATGAAAACTAGTTTTATAATACAGTATTTCAATTAACGTAGAATATATTTGAATGAGTTAAAGAACTGGAAGGAACCCATTGTTTGAGTATTATGAGAGAGCCGTTTATGTCTATTTATTGAAATAAATGGTTGGTTGAATGGTTGATGCAGATTCATTTAAAATTGGTTTGAATATGTCAAGACGGAAAGGAAAGCTATGGCTGTGATTGTTGTCAGAGAGCTGTTTTTGTCTTTTATTTAAAAAGGAAATAGTTTCGTGGTTGATGCAAGTTTTAAGGTTCACATATTTTCGACGCCGAATTCAAAACTGTTTTTTGTGTGTGGAGAGATAGTGATATGATAAATTGTTGTTTATTGATGACATCGGCACTTTGGCACCCACTTACATTCATTGCCATAACACAAATCTAAATTTGTATTTCAATATGTATTTTTCCAGACTGTGGTGGTATTTTGAGTGGAGACAGAGGTACCCTTGCGTCCCCAAATTGGCCCCGTCATTACGGTCATCACCTTAATTGTACATGGACTATCACTGTACCAGAGTTCAAGGTTTGACAAACATGTTTTATTCATTCTTCTGTTTGACGAATTTCTATTTCTAAACGAATATCGTGTATATACAACCTAACATTTTTGCTTCGTATATTAATGGAGCTCACTGGCTTTGTGTTGTATGCGTAGAAAAATCAAGATATACATTACTTTCCTCCAAGATTGTCTTGTGTTTTGTCGGCATATTAAAATCAGTTTTAGTACAACGTTCACGGTTAACTCGGGAACATTCTTACAATTATTCGTCTGTTCCACTTTCCACAGATCATACGGATTGACATTTATCACCTTGACCTTGGTTGGCAGACGGACGATGCCTGTGCTGCTGACAATGATATCCTGTCTTTCGTAGAATTTACACCAGAAGGGAAGTCACTCGTATGTGTTAAAAACTTTCAGACGGAAATTGTTACTTCCACACACAACGTGAATATATCTTTTACGACGAATGCAGAAAATGACGCACAAGGATTCCGTATTTTTTATACGGCAGGTGGGTTGGACACATTTTAGTTGAATTGCTGTTTACAAATTCAGAATTGTATCAGGTGTGTGAGAGAGCAGAACATTTTATTTCAATTAAACACATAATAGTTATGTTAAATATATTTGTTAATTTTGTGTATTAATAAAGTTAACATGCTTAAGTACAATTTATATTTTATAAAACTCGTATTATTCTGCGTCGATTGCAAAATAAATGGTTGTTTGACTGACACATGTAAAGTAAGATGTAACTGTAAAGTTGCTTTGGCGTTCATCAAAAGCATACCATTGTAGATCAGTTTGCCTCCAAAATGAATAGTTTGAAAATTTTGCTTGTGTATTAGCGATGGTGAGAATGTATCTTCTGCCCATTAACATTGTTTTAAAACTTTTACTTCAAATGAAGTATCTATGTCGTCAACCCTTTCATTTAAAGTTTACATGTTTATATATCAATGTGATTGTTATTTGGTGTAAGTCCGTGCCTTTTTGACTTTTGTTTTATCTTTTAATGACACTCTAGCATATTTACGTCAAATAACGATACATTTTCTTTGTTAGATTGGCCATGTCAGTCCACACTCTCTGCCGACAATGGCGAGTTCGCGTCACCGAGATGGCCGAATAGCTACCCCGCCCTGTCTGACTGCCACTGGTTTATACAAGGCCCACCTATGTCCAAAATAGTTCTTCGTCTTAATTCAGTAGAGCTGGAGGACCACACAGGGTCCGACTGTAGAACCGCCTACGACAAGGTAGATGTTTACGATGGTAATTCAACTGGATCCAAACATCTTAAGACATTTTGCGGACGGGAAAGGGCGGCTTCTTTTACGTCTACGGGAAGCACAATATATGTCACATTTGTGTCGGACAGTCGGGTGCAATCGAAAGGGTTTCACGCATCTTACATGTTTATACACCATAAAACGACAACAACCGCTACTACAACGAGTTCTTCTACGACCATCGCAAGCGTAACATCCAAATCAGCCCCGAATATAACGTCAGACAACATGCTAAACAATATGTCTATATCCATACATATGGCCATGACTGGAGAGGATGCAGCTAAAGATAACGCGCCACTGGAAGCAACATTTGTCGAACATCCAGTTGACGACGAAGACGAGCTTCTTGACAATGTTAATGGAACTGAAGGAAAAATTGGCAAAACAAGTATGGCTTCATTTATATAACATTTATTGTTGGTTTTCTTTTATTGCTGTTCATAGAATAATTCGCTCAAACCCGTTTTAGGGGTACTGGTACATATATTGATATAGAAGGATTATCCTTAGTTTGATAAGAGCGTTTACAGACATAATACGATACATATAGGAAATTTTCTATTTGAACCAGTGAGGTAGCCAAAGTAACACATAGTACCATAACTCTTCCTTCTAACTCCTCTCTAAAGTACGCATTGATTTTGATGAGAATGCATTCGAAAAATCAAAGTGAATAGCCACATTTTATAGAAAGCTATTTAAAGTTAAAAATATCATAATTTGGGGATTTCCAAAGGGTTTCAATGTTTTGCCATAGTGCAAGGATATTTGTATGCATACGCCCTTGCGTAGTGAAATTTTCCGTCAAACTTGTTTTGTTTCTTTTGCTAAACATATTTAAGGAAGGAAAATACAATCAATGGAAAGAGAAATGCAGTTGTGATAGGATTTGATCTGAATGAAGCCTGTATGCTTGCAACTTTATTTATTATATGTGTGTTTAAAGGTTGAAAAAGCAACACAACAACAATAAGCTCGAAATATGTCTTTAATTAAACCGAGTTTGCTGTTTGTCTTGTTTCATTGTATTAGACCATTACGTGGTCTGAGTATTAACTTTCATACCCCATCCAACCTTTCTCCAAGAAGCGAAAACGGGGTTGGCTGGGGTTTGAAATAAACCCTTAGTTTTCGGCTTAAAAAGTTTGCATATTGTAAAATTAAAATATTTAATAGGTAATTTTAAACAGGTATTTACATTTTTTCAGTAAAAAATGTTTTTAAACGTGTTTTTTTGTCAAAATATCCGTTATAATATCCTGCTAATATAAGCTTTCCCATTAAGGCGGGATCATGTTATGCACTCTTGTATTTTATCAACAGCGTTAAAGATACATACATTTTTAATTTACATTGTTTAGTTATGTAATTCTCATCCATATTTGTACCCAGGTGATGATATAGGTATGGGTGCCCGACCAGATATAGCATTCGACATTGTCCAATCAGATAAGACTTTCACGGCGATCATCTGGGGCGTGACGGTTGCTTTCCTCCTCATGTTTCTCGTGATGGGCGTTACACTTTTGCTGGTGTGCCGTTATTATAGGTAAGTGATCATTTCACTTTGTCTTACTTCTTCAATATATGTGAAAAGACAAGCCAGTATGAGTGACAGTGTGTATATATCCAAATATATATATGCTATTTGTTGTATATATTTATTATTTTCCTTTCGAATTTTTAAATTTTAACACACACTTGTTGTTTGATGAATTGTAAACTTATATTGCAACGGGTTCTCAATATTATGCAACTATACCACGTATCTTTGTGCAATGAAAGGAAGAGAAAGAAAATGAGTTCGTCGATTAAAGCTACAGAGTCTCTATATAAATCGATTTCATCTTTGTAGGCGTGTCTTTATTTGTAACTTCATGTTAACCAGCTCATGTCGAAATCGGGTATTTAAGCGAGCAAATATAGCGCAGGATTTCATTTACTGTTTATCATCGACCAGTGCACATCGTACCTATACACAGGTAACAGTAATTTTACAGAAAAAAAAATTAGCTTCTTTCGGGGCTCGAACACACGACCCTCTGATTTCAAGTCCGGTTCTTTATCGACTGAACTATAACGCTACTTGAGAAAATAGTATACTGACTATCATTTATTAGGAGGCAAAATAACTTAACATATTGGAACGTACTCAAGATGGATCAATAAATATGTAGCCCATCTTGTCCCACGTGTAAATTAACATTACCTGTGGTAATACTGTATGTTATCAATATGAAACTAATACTTCGCCTCAAAACAACCAGATCTCGCTTGTTATTACGTAATGCCTATTTAGTGTTAAAATGCTACGACATATCAATAAATAGCCGTGGTCTAGTGGTTCAGCGTAAAGTCTTCAAAGTTTACAAGTGCAAGACTGTGGTTCAAATCTCGTTCCGGGCAACTATTTTTTATCACATATATTCTGAAGCCGTATATTTATCGATGTTACCTGTACGGAGGCTAAATAAAAATGTGAAATTTTACGCATCGATTTAAGATTTAAACTTTTTGGTGTTCGTCAGTTTGAAACTACTTCACACGTGACTCATTCATATTCATGAGTTATTATCAGTTAAAATAGGGACTGTGTAGCTTTAAGGTTACCCGATTGACACTGTTCATATCAAAACCGTTACACCAAATTAACACACTAATTGTGTATTAACACACTAGTTGTGTTACCAGCTGCTTTACCTTAAGTGTATGTCTCAACAAAATACAAATATTTTGTACACAATTTTGCTCATTTTTGGCAAGTTAACTATTTCTATTTTATGAAAGCATTTATTTTTCAAAAGGAGACGTTTACCAAAGATCAGACAAGGAACAAATATGGATAATCCAGAGGAAAACATGTCACTTTGTCATAAACACGGGTAAGTCCTTTTTTATTAATTATTTAGCAAACAAAATACTGCATAAACATGAAAAATAAGTTAAAAACCATTTTATGAATTTACAAATTAGAACCACTTCGACTGTTTTGCTTGTCAGATCAGATTCTCATGTTCAGTATGTTTTAGATGAAACACGGCATTACTGATTTGTTTAAAACTAGGGGCGTCCAGTTATATTTTTGTTCTCCATACTTGCATTTTTACTAAACATTAATAATAAGTATTATAATAGTTCAAAGCAAATTGTTTTGCATATTACTAAGTGGTGATTATAGTGCACCAATACTATATTTAAACGTATGGTAGAATTTACAAAGAAAACTGAAAAATGACCTTTTATTTCATTAAATACAAGAAGTTTTAATTCTAAATGATAGAGAATCGAGATGACTATCTTAATGCTTGAAAAAAATAAAAAGATCGACGTGTGCTATTATTAGAATGATAACGTTATGCCGTTTTTAAGACGGACCTCTAGACATTTCGAACATATGGATGTACCACCTCTAGACATTTCGAACATATGGTTGTACCCCATCACCTATACCCCTAGACATTTCGAACATACGGATGTACACCCCACCCCACCCTTAAATTTAATCTAATATAACAAGAAATACACTAAAGGGAATCCTTCTGAAGCAACCAGCACACACAAGAGAGGAAAACAGACAATGTTTTAATGAGTCAGTTCATGAGAGATACTATACGATGCAACACCCTCTCACATCTTAAAATATATATTCTACTTTAACGCCACACCTATTGGGCTTGATGATCCCAAAGGATCAATAAGTAATAACTCTACTGGTTCGTAGCAATGGGACACATTTGAACCGCATTCATACCCTAGCTCCAGCCTAAGCATTATTCTATTTTAACGTCACACCGATTGGGCTTGATAATCCCAAAGGATCAATAAGTACACTCAAGTGATATGAAAACGCAACACGGGAATTTCCGCTATATGTTGTATATACTGCACACTTAATTGCACATAATATTCCAAAGAAATCCCAAGATGTTTTTTAAAAAGAAAGTTGCAGTTAACTAGAGAAAGGACACAACTGTGATGTTGTAGACGTTTTAATCAAACTTCACCTTGTAACAAGAACTTCATAAATGTTGAAGTTGCTCTTTAAAAAATTGAGCTAGTTCAGTACTGTATTTAACGTAAATAGTTTGCAAAATGTTGCATCCTAAGTTTGCTCACATGATTGAGCCAAACGCGTACTCTGTGAATAATGAAACATTGAAGGAATACTATTTGCTGTATTATTTGTTGTTTTTGTATTTTTTCCAAAAGGAAAGGTCTTACGTAGCCATGAACCATTCGATTAAAAGCAGCATATTGTACATACAATATATAGCGGAAATTCCCGTGTTGCGTTTTCATAAAACTTGAGTGTAATTACACTACTGATTCGTAGCGAGGAGACACATTTGTACCGCATTCACACCGCACTAAATGAACGGGTGTGTGAATGTAAATACATACTGAAAAGGGGATGCTTCAGAAGCAACGAACACAAACAAAGGGAGAAATAAAAGAATCGTTCTACTGGACAAGGGCCAGCAGAGCTTATGGGATGGCGAGTTGTCCGTCGTCCGTCATCCGTCCATCGTTCGTCGTCTGTTAACTTTTGTCTCGTTAAGGCAATAGGGCCTTCATTTTTCGTCCGATCTTTACCAAACTTAAAAAGATTGTTAACGTCAATGAAAGCTCGGACAAGTTAAAACAGATCGGACCAGTAACGGCCCTTGATTTAGTTAAAAATGCTATATTTTGCCTCGTTAAGACGATAGGGCCTTCATTTTTGATCAAATCTTTACCAAACTTTATTAGATTGTTAATAGCAATAAAAGCTCGGGCAAGTTCGAAAATCAGCTAGATCGGGCTGGTAATAGCGGAGTTATGGCCCATGATTTAGTTTAAAATGCTATATTTTGCCTCGGACAATATGGTTTTCACTTTTCATTCGATCTTTACCAAACTTTAACAGATTGTTAACATCAATAGAAGCTCGGACAAGTTTAAAAACCAGCCAGATCGGACCAGTAACAGCGGAGTTATGGCCCTTGATTTGTTAAAAATGCTATATTTTGCCTCGTTAATACGATAGGGTTCATTTTTCATCTGCTCTTTACAAAACTTTACCAGATGTTATTATTATTATTATTATTATTATTATTATTATGTTTTTTTTCGATTATTTTTTTTTCTTCATTTTTGTTATTTTTCTAATTGTTTAACTTTTTTTCTTTTTTTTGCTTATTCATTCTTTTTTTTTTAACCAGCCAGTTCGGACCAGTAACAGCGGAGTTATGGCCCTTGATTTATTTAAAAATGCTATATTTGCCTTGTTAAGATGATAGGGCCTTCATTTTTCAACCGAACTTTACCAAACTTTACCAGATTGTTAATATCAATGAAAGCTCCGATAAATTTGAAAAACAGCCAGATTGGACCATTTACACAGGAGTTATGACCCTTGATTTTCTGAAATATGCTATATGTGGCCCCATATGGACGGATTTCAGTGAAACTTTTCAGGGATGATCCGTATCAAACCTAGTTGCACATATTTTCACCGTGATCTGGTTGAATGATTTTGGCGGAGTTATGTCCCTTTAAAGGTTTTAATAAACAAACTTTTGTCCTGACTAGTTCTCCTGAACCCCTGGCCAGATTTTAGGGATGATCAGTTCCAGGTCTAGTTGTGCAAATCGTCGCCGTGATCCGGTTGAATGATTTTTGGCAGAGTTATGGCCCTTTAAAGGTTTTAATACACAAACTTTGTCTGGACTAGTTCTCCGGAACCCCTCGCCAGATTTCAACGAAACTTGACAGGGATGATGAGAACCAAGCCTAGTTATGCATCCGGTTTACAGATTTTTGGCAGAGTTATGGCCCTTTAAAGAATTTTGATAAACATTTTCCGGGCTAATTCTCCTGAACCACTGGCTGGATTTCAACGAAAGATGATCAGTATCAAGCCTAGTTGTACATGTCATCGCCATATTCCGGTTGAATGGTTTTTGGCAGAGTTATTGCCCTTTACAGGTTTTAATAGACAAAGTTTGTCCAGATTAGTCAACGAATCTTGGTGGGGATGATCAGTATCTAGCATAGTTGCACCTATCATTGCCGTATTCTGGTTGAATGCATTTTGGCAGAGTTATGACAAAGGTTTCAATACACTAAATTTGTACAGACTAGTTCTCCTGAACCTCTGGCTGGATTTCAACAAAACTTGACAGGGATGATCAGTACTAAGCCTAGTTGTGTATGTCATATCCATGTTCCGGTTGAATGATATTATACATAAAACTTTTATGTTTAGCCTGTAGAGCGTCCACAGGCCCTCTTGGGCCTCTTGTTTTTAGCGGAACCAAGTCTCTGCCGAGGTTTCGATTAAAACAATTATACCGAGGGTTGGAATTCTCTGTCTGAACCGATTTATCTCTTCTCAGACACATACGTTGTATAGACTGTTTAAATTATAACTGTTTCCAGACCGCTGACATAAAATCATTCACATAGTGTTATACTGAATCATCTGCCCCACTCATTGCCGTTGCAGTCAAGAAGTCACACAATTAGGTCACGGAATAAGACCACTGCGTGACCACTGCATTTGCATTAGAGGAAATTTATATGCGTTTAACAATTGGCGTTGCCAGCTGTTTCTACAGCGGTAGTGTTTCTCAATCCATGCCCATTATAAATGAGGCTTGGATCTTGAAAGTTCACATCCGTCTTGTTGCCATATAACGTATATTGTCTTTCGGTGCCGTAAGCACTATTTCATTCCATTTACTGTGTTTTCAAGAAACCCGCTTTTCTATATAAGGTGTGTAGCTCACAGCTGCGCCAAAAGGTTAAAGCAGAGTACAGCGGCAGGCTATCACGGACGTGAAATCTAAGAAGGATAACTCATATGACATTAGTCAAAGAGTCGTATCGGCGTTGTTTGTCATTGGTTATCCTGTCATTTTTCAAAACTATATCTTTAACGAAGCTGAAATACATGCGTGTACATCTTTTTAAATGTTTTAGTTAGATTCCGATTGTGAACTAGTGAGCACGCTTCAAAGCAAACATTGTTATATATGTAAATGTAGCATCGTGCAATGCAGAAAAGAGATGCCTTCAAGGGATATTCGGAGGATACGGAAATGTTTTACGGTGATATACTCGAAATAGAAAAAAGGAAGAATACATTACACGCTACATAAAAATGAACATAACATTTGTACAAATAAAAAACACACTTTAAAATGGCAATTTACAGAGAATAATGTGTAGCACATAATGTCGTGCAAAAATAAGTTCAACTTTTTAGATCAATTGATTTTAAATCATTAACTTCGTAATACAGATAACGGGTGTAACCGTTACCAGATACAAAGTAAGTTACCAGATATAAAGTAAGTAACAAGATATAAAGTAAGTTACCAGATACAAAATAAGTTACCAGATACAAAGTAAGTAAGTTACCAGATACAAAGTAAGTTACAAGTAAGTTACCAGATACAAAATTACAAGATACACAAATAAGTTACCAGATACAAATTAAGTTACCAGATACAAAGTAAGTTACCAAATACAAGGTAAGTTGCAAGCAAGTTACCAGATACAAATTAAGTTACAAGATACAAAAATAAGTTACCAAATACAAAGTAAGTTACCAGATACAAATTAAATTACCAGATACAAGGTAAGTTGCAAGTAAGTTACCAGATACAAATTAAGTCACAAGATACACAAATAAGTTACCAGATACAAAGTAAGTTACCAGATACAAATTAAGTTACCAGATACAAACTAAGTTACCAGATACAAAGTAAGTTACCAGATACAAAATAAGTTATCAGATACAAAGTAAGTAACCAGATATAAAGTAAGTTACCAGTTACAAACTAAGTTACCAGATACAAAGTAAGTTACCAGATACAAAATAAGTTGCCAGATACAAAGTAAGTTACCAGATGTAAAGTAAGTTACCAGATACAAAGTAAGTTACAAGTAAGTTATCAGATACAAAGTAAGTTACTAGATACAAAGTAAGTTACCAGATACAAAATAAGTTACCAGATATAAAGTAAGTTACCAGATACAAAATAAGTTACCAGATACAAAGTTAGTTACCAGATACAAAATAAGTTACCAGATACAAATTAAGTTACAAGATACAAAAATAAGTTACCAGATACAAAATAAGTTACCAGATACAAAGTAAGTTACCAGATACAAAATAAGTTACCAGATATAAAGTAAGTTACCAGATACAAAATAAGTTACCAGATACAAAGTAAGTTACCAGATACAAAATAAGTTACCAGATATAAAGTAAGTTACCAGATACCAAGTAAGTTACCAGATACAAAGTAAGTTACCAGATACAAAATAAGTTACCAGATACAAAGTAAGTTACCAGATACAAAATAAGTTGCCAGATACAAAGTAAGTTACCAGATATAAAGTAAGTTACCAGATACAAAGTAAGTTACAAGTATGTTATCAGATACAAAGTAAGTTACTAGATACAAAGTAAGTTACCATATACAAAATAAGTTACCAGATATAAAGTAAGTTACCAGATACAAAATAAGTTACCAGATACAAAGTAAGTAACCAGATACAAAATAAGTTACCAGATACAAAATAAGTTACCAGATATAAAGTAAGTTACCAGATATAAAGTAAGTTACCAGATACCAAGTAACTTAGATATAAAGTAAGTTACCAGATACAAAATAAGATACAAAATAAGTTACCAGATATAAAGTAAGTTACCAGATATAAAGTAAGTTACCAGATATAAAGTAAGTTACCAGATACCAAGTAACTTACCAGATACAAAGTAAGTGACCAGATACAAAATAAGTTACCAGATATAAAGTAAGTTACCAGATACAAAGTAAGTTACCAGATACAAATTAGATAGTGTCACTTATGCAAAGGAAAATGCACTTACACTATTTATAAATGGCTTCCCTTATACGTTAGACGTACACTTTAAATTGTAGTGCAGCCTTTGGATATCAGTTTCATTGAGTTTTATATTACATTGTAGGCTGTTAGTAGAGCATGATGCTGAATTTCAAGATGAAGCTGACGTCGATGATGCAGCCCGTCTTCCGTTACCAAGGTTTCTCTTCTTTATAATTTAGCGTATACAAGTGTCTTTTGTTATATATATGAAGTCTTTATTTTCAATGTATACATCTCGATTGTGTGTGGCTTTGTTTATAGCAATTTTATAAACATTTGTTCATTTATTACAATTTAATGGTTTAACGACCTTCCGATGTATTGTGTCGTCATTCCACCTAGAACATGCTAAGTCAAAATAGAAAACCAGTGATAGACCGTTTTTATAAAAGTTTGTTTGTTTGAATGGTGTTTTACGTCATTTTCAATATTATATATGACGGTCGATTTTTTTTAATTAAAGGAATAGTGTATATGTATACGTGAGATCATGGCTCTTATGGTAGTAGGGACATACCGTAGAGCCATGATTCTTATGCCTTTAGGAATCGGCAGGACCCCGTACCGACCGACTCCGTACGCACTTTTCCGGCGAGCTTTCATCACGCAATGCCTGCATAAACAACCACCGTATTTCAACAGAACGTACTGCATGCAGAAGACTTACCAACGACAGGAAAGACACGCCGATATTGACAGTACTCGAAGACCACTGTTAAAGGACTCTTCATTTCACACAGTGTCATTGTTTACGTTCGAAATAATCTCGTTCTCGTGTGACGTCTCTTTCCGTATTTGGAAACTTAACCCCGCCCACTCACACACCTGACGCTTTCCTGTTGACGTCGTCGATTTGTATCAGCTGTGGGAGGATTTAAGTTTCCAAATACGGAACAACACCGCGCGTGATATTTTAAATGATAAACATTTAAGAAAAACATGTCTGTTGAAGACGGAGTCTTACACACAAATCTCTATATCGACGAGATATTTTGATGCATGGTTTTTAAGGTTTAGTCTATTGCAATACGGTGGTTGTTCATGCAGACTTTGCTTGATGTCTTCAAATAACTCTCTTGGTGTGGTCGACCCTGATACCTACCTATCCTATAAAGGATGGCATCGTAGCTCTATGGTAGGTACACAACATAAGAGCTACAATTCTCGTAGCTAGTGTATATGTAAAGTATTATTTATATTGTTTTGATCAATTATAGATGATGTTGCATACATTCTATATATGTCTCATTACCTTTAAGTAACTTTCCCGCCAACAACAGCCACACATATGTACACTGTTTCTAAACATGCTGACGACGAGGTATATATATATATAACTTACATGTACATATTTTTAGAATCCAAACTCTATAGACACAATATAAACGGCTTTAATCAACCAGACCAAACACCAAAACTGGAGCGTCGAATTAACATTTACCAACCCGTGAAAAGAATTATACTTTTAATCGGCACATATACATTATTATATGACTTGAACACGTGGATAAAGTTTTGATAGAATATTTTTTAGTGTAATTTTTCCGTTATTTGGTAGGTTAGTTTCTTTAATGTACGACTATACAATTGTATCTGTACCCATGAATACTTAGTTAAGCCATTAAGCCATATTGGCATTTCGCTTTGAATCTGTTGATGTTGATATTTTTTTTCAAATTGCAGTGATCACGGAGCTGTGCCGGATGTTGAATTTCATAACCCCTTGTATATAGATAGACGAAGTGTTCACGGCAGTAGAGATATTCCGAATACTGACGATACAATAGTGAATACACACGAGGCCATTGTTGAAACTGTTGACGAGCTAGAAACGAACAGTGAAATGCACTTGTTGAGCGAAGACACCGCGGATAACGATTCACTTGAAGAATATGATCGCATTAGCGATACTCGGACAACAGGACTTTATCAAATTGATTGTTTCACAACGGTGTAGCGGATTTTTGTAATAGTGTAGTCCATATGCTTTTAACTGAGCAAGGTCCGATGTCTTCTGAAACATGATAAGTGGTGCACTTCAAAACATAATTATACATATTTATTATTGTGTTATTGTTTCCATGTATTTTTGAATATCAGTGATATCAACATAATTAAAGGAGTGTTTTTAAATTCGAAACTTCGACTGTGTGTATATTTATATGTTGTAATATTTGGAAATGATGTTGTCTTATGATTAAATTATTTCACTGTGTAACGGTTACCAGATTAAAGTGGCTTAGTCGACGTATGTACTGAATCTTGCTGATAACAGTTCAGTTTTAGCATATAGATCATTAGTGTTAGAAGTTATGGAGGGTATCTCACTTAGCGATTGCAAATATTATAGTGAGGCCGGCTATTAACTATGTCGCATCACAAAGTACTATATATACTGAACACAATTTCGAATTACTCACTTTTGTATCAACTAATTTTCTTTTTGTTAAATATATTTTAGAATAGTTGTGTAGTAAGTATTTTATTTTTATCCATAGTATTTTTTGTTAAATTGTTACATCTTGATATGAAAACATGAAATGTGCTGATAAAACACATAACATGAATCGGTCTAAACTCCTTAAAATTGGTATGAAATAATAAAAAAACCATAAAAAATTGACCCATTTATTGCAGATTTTCCGTCTATAAGAAAATCAAACATGGCTGATCCTAAATTGCCTCCCTTTTAATTGAATATCGTTTGAAATTCAAGTAACCGTAATTCAGTGTTAACATTAAATATTTCGAAAACTTATTTTGCAAACGCATTTATAGTGATAATGCTAGTAAAACATGATATCAACATAACTTTAGCTGGCATATTTTAGAATTAGGAACATCGAAAGCTGCACTAATTTGAAGTACTAAACAGAATCCAATATACCCAGTTGTATAAGACACTGTTATAACTTATTTCTAAGTATACATTTCGACTTGAAAGCTTTAAAATATATTCATGCAATCAGAGCAGACGATTTACACTCGTTATTTTTGCATATCTCTAATCAAGCGCCAAATGCACAAAACAATGAGATTATTATTGACATATTCTTAGGTGGGTATTTAGAACATTTGACTATTATATTAACTGGATTGTGATACAAAATGCATCGAGCTTGTCATCTCATTTTCGGAAACTTACTCTTAATATATGTTTAGGTGCAATAGCAGTTCTTGTAGTATGGTTAGTGAAATATGCTCTGATGAAATCGTTTAATCAGAATAACTAAGAGTGATGGCGGAGCTATACGCTCTTACGTCTAATAAATGGAAGTTAGAGAATGGAAATTATTATGACAGGGTCAATTAGTACACCCTACTAAAAAACAGATAGTTTGTCTCAGCTAATTTGTTATTTAAAAACCTCTAGCCCATCAAGGTGTTTAAATGAACCATATCGCCTAGGACAGACTCTATCTATGACATATCGTGCTACGTCAGTAGTTCACAGTATTGTATTGGTTCATATGAAATTCAGAACAAAATCAAGAACATTCAAATTAGATGAACTGAGTATTAGGGACGTGAGTTTGTTACTATATTTGTTCAGATTAAAGTAGGTATAACAGTCGAGCAGGAAATGTAGCTTTCACAGAGCACAGTCTACCAAGATGATCTTCTTTTAAGTAAAGGAACCCTTGCCTATAAGTGTTACTTATCCTACTGATATGTGCACATTACATGGTCCGAGTATTAACTTTCATACACCATAGTATGTCTCCTCATACTTATATGTGATTTAACTTTTGTGTATGAATTATTTCCCTTACTCTACTCGAGCTAGACGTGTGGTTCTTTTCACGAACGAGCTTATGCGAGAGAGTGAATAAAACAAAACACGCCTACCATCGAGTGAAGTATTTCTCTATATTCGAACCAAGCAGTTAAATAATCTGTTTATTACATTTTAAATCAGTTTATGTTTGATTTTAGCCGAAATAATTTGCTTTATAGAACGTTATCGGCGTTATAGGCGGATGACGTCGTTATCGGCGGATGACGTCGACGTCAGCAACACTTTATTGACGTCTTGACTCAACGTCACAATTATTTTTTCGTTTGGAGTTAGTTATTAATATTTAACGATTATTAATATTATTTCACTGAGAAATTCCAATCTTTTACCCAGAGAATTTAATAAATATATTTTTTTTATTTCGTTTATTTTAGGCGCTATTCCTCTTATTTTATTGCTCAAACTTACATATGCTACTTAATTATAATATGTTACTTATATTTGTTATTCAAATAACATACATGCGCTTTTTCTCTTACATATACCTGCTATTTCTGTTGCTTATATTTCCTATTTGCTTACTTATAATTTCTATTTGTTTTTGCTATTTCTCTAACTTACTTGTGCTAGCTGTGTGTTATATATGTAGATAACTGTATAATTTATGTGCTATTTCTCTTATTTATACAACAGTTATTATATTCTCCTTACTTATACATCACTAAGAGCAGTGGCAGAAAAACAATAACGTGGCTCCAGCGTAAATGGAGTGTCTACAATAGAACTTGCAGCAACTCTGCAGTTCAGGGTGAGAAGGTTCTAGGCCCGTTCTCCATATTTTATCTCGATGTACATGGAGGATGAGCCTGGCATGTTCATTCCTGAATTTATGTGCTATTTCTCTTACTTACACAACAGTTATTCTATTCTCCTTACTTATACATCACTAAGAGTAGTGGCAGATAATCAATAAAGTGGCTCCAGCGTAAATGGAGTGTCTACAATAGAACTTGCAGCAACTCTGCAGTTCAGGGTGAGAAGGTACTAGGCCCGTTCTCCGTATTTTACCTCGATGTACATGGAGCATGAGCCTGGCATGTTCATTCCTGAATTTATGTGCTATTTCTCTTACTTACACAACAGTTATTCTATTCTCCTTACTTATACATCACTAAGAGCAGTGGCAGAAAAACAATAACGTGGCTCCAGCGTAAATGGAGTGTCTACAATAGAACTTGCAGCAACTCTGCAGTTCAGGGTGAGAAGGTACTAGGCCCGTTCTCCGTATTTTACCTCGATGTACATGGAGCATGAGCCTGGCATGTTCATTCCTGAATTTATGTGCTATTTCTCTTACTTACACAACAGTTATTCTATTCTCCTTACTTATACATCACTAAGAGTAGTGGCAGATAATCAATAAAGTGGCTCCAGCGTAAATGGAGTGTCTACAATAGTACTTGCAGCAACTCTGCAGTTCAGGGTGAGAAGGTACTAGGCCCGTTCTCCGTATTTTACCTCGATGTACATGGAGCATGAGCCTGGCATGTTCATTCCTGAATTTATGTGCTATTTCTCTTACTTACATAACAGTTATTCTATTCTCCTTACTTATACATCACTAAGAGTAGTGGCAGATAATCAATAAAGTGGCTCCAGCGTAAATGGAGTGTCTACAATAGAACTTGCAGCAACTCTGCAGTTCAGGGTGAGAAGGTTCTAGGCCCGTTCTCCATATTTTATCTCTATGTACATGGAGGATGAGCCTGGCATGTTCATTCCTGTTATACGCCATATAACCTTTCATGTGTTGGTGCGCCTTAAAACCCCAATTCAATTCAATTCAATTAATGAAAGTAATCCCTCAAATAACAATTACGCTTAACCGTTTATCAAAACTCTATCCAGATGTTCAGGTCATATGTTTTATGAGTTTATTCATGGATTCTTAAAATAACCGTCATTGAATATTCGTAAAATGAATTATGAGTTGGTAACTCTTAACTAGACGCTCCATTTTTGGGATTTGGCCAGACTGGTTAAAGCCGTTTATATTGTGCCTACAAGTTTGGATTATCAACATATGTAAGTTATGTATATACCTCGTCGTAAGTAGGTTTAGAAACAGTGTAAAGTTTGGCTGTTGTTGGCGGGATAGCTACTGTAATGATATTTACCCATACGTTGTATTTCACTTGCTGATCTATATGTGATATTTGCTTAGAAAGATCAGGTTAGGTTAGAAGCAGTGTTTGCGTCTGAAAGTTTATGTCTGCAAATACTTTTCATTTTAAAACAATTTCATTTATATAGTTATTCATTTATTAACTAGTGATAAACAATTCCTTGTAGAAAAATCGTGAGTTGCATGGGTGGATTGTTTATGCATATGCCCGAGGCGATTTAATTGGTTGCCACTTTGGTAACTGGAGTTACAAATAGAATAATTCAAATATTTATATACCTCATGATTAGTTGATCTCAAGTAACGGAAAATAAAATAAAATATTGTATAAAAATGTCTAGAAAATATCATGTTTTACTGTAAATAATTCTTTAGTATTTATTTCTTCCCAAGCTAATTACTATTAGTATCTAACCTTCGCCAAATCTCGTGGGATTATTTCGGAAGTTATTTTCTTTTATGATTGATGCTGTATCTTTTTATTTATATAAATTCCTAGCTAGTTTATTAAAAAAAATATCACATTATGTATTAAAACAGAGGAACTGATATGGTGTGTGTATAACTGTAAATATATTTTGAAACTGCGCTGTAGTAATTCAAAAATAATATGAGTGATGAGGTGTAGGTGAGTGAGCGTACCGGTACACTTTGACACACAAGCTCATACAGAGTCGGGACACATTGTGATCAATCCAAACAGGATTAGATCTGCCTACGGTAAGAGTGATACAAGATCGAGACTGGAATGGCTTTGACGACCGTAATGAAAAGCTGCTGATAACCATAAATATTGACACTAAGTTGTAACATGTGATAACAAAATACTGATTCCACACAGCCGTCACACGATACTAGGTACATGATTAGCCTTTCTAAACCACGTCTGCCTGCTCTTATTTCCGTAAGTGGTATTACTTTCCGCGGAACAATTGTATTAAAGCTTTGAGTAGTATGTCACGAATTTGTCTCGGTTGGGTTAAATTGTTGAGGGCTGGCGTGGCGCAATCGGTAGCGCGGCGGATTTGTAACCGGAGGCCCCAGGTTCAATCCTTCGTGGTGCCACTGAGATTCGTCGGTGTGTTTTTGGGCAAGACGCTTTCCCTTAGCCTCGTCCGTCGGATGGGGACGTAAACCGGGCGGTCCCGTGTGACGGTCCATCCTCCGAGCATGTTATTTAAAGAACCATAGGAATCTATTCGATAATAATAGTAGGGCACGGTTCCCGGATTCCTATATATCCTTCCCCTCTCTCTGGGGCGGCTCTAAATAACCTATACTGTGTTGATGAGCCGTTAAACAACATTCAATTCAATTCAATAACTTGTTGTTGCTGTTGATGTCGTTATTGCATCAAACTTAGGTCTTTTCTAACCCTCTCTTGCTTAGCTCATAAGCAAGTGTGTTTTTAATCTAACACGGTTCATCGTCTTGCCTCTTATTACCTTTAGTTTTTCTATCACCACTCATTTTTTTTTTCAAACAAATCAAAATAATCGATTATTTGGAAGAAACAACACATTAATGTTTCATTTACGAGCGGTTTAATCAGTATTATACAGCCGACATTTTTAAAGATAAACGGCTTCCACATTGTAAAGGACCTTCAACAAAACTTATTGCGAACTAAGTTAGGGCTTACAATTTATCTGAAAGTGAAATGCCTCCGTGGAAGAAACATTGTACCGATTAAATCTCTTATACTATACTTATAGATAGATGTAAAGCCTATCAAGCATGTGAGTAGATTTTGGAATTTATTATGTATATACTATTTACCATAAAATGTTTTATGTCAGTCATGTCATAAACGGATTTATCACATGGCTTCTGGGAGTGTGATCAAGCCATTTTAGGGAAGGGCCGTAACTAATGTGGGTCGCACTTGTGACCCGACCCGATTGCAATGTACTTGTACATATATGGCAATAAAATATGTTTAAATCAAATTATAAAGCCATGACCTATTTATCGCAATAAACTTATGTAATATAAATGCTAATGAGGACCGAATCACTGTGTTTGTGTACAGTAAAACATTTAGTCCTAATTGTTTGTATGGTATATTATATGGTACGTTTTGACATCTTAAATATTTATCATTGTTTGACATCTTACTTTATAAAATGCATGTTAGTGACGTTAAATTTGGTTTAAGGTGTCGTATTATGACATCATGTAAACAACAAAATGATGTTATGAGTTCTCTAATAAATTTGCCGTCCTATCAAGGTAAATTGACAACATTAAAGTGAAACTATCACGTCGCAGGTGTGTTTTGTGATAAATAGAATCTTGCATTCGCGACTGTGTATTATTTACTTTAATAAACTAGTTGGATAAAAATATAGGATACTCGGCAAAACCTCGTATCCTGTCAGTTTATCCAACTCGTATATTAAAATCAGTAATACACAGTCACTCATGTAAGAACCTCTATGTTGCTCATGGGTACCGGTCAACTATCAGTATTTGTCGATCAATTAAGGCATGTTTTGGAAAATGATGGTTCACTTGAAATATGTTTAATCGCTAGAATCTTGCACATGATTAAAAATAACTGGGAAACCGACTTGTAAGTGAGAAAGTGTCGATTATTACGAATTGCGGGATGTGTTTCGTGCTGGAAAAAATGCGATGGTCCGCCCCCACCATTAAAATAATCGATCGTCACTTATTGCCTTAAATGTGTTAAAAATGATGTAAAACACAATTCTACCAAACAAACTATTTAATATGTAAAACGATAATGGCTAAGAAGTTCAAACATAGCGGAGTAGTTCGATGAATTATACCCCATACAATAATTTCGCATGACTATGCTTTATCAATTTGCAAAAACATATTATTAATTTTATTCATCCCTGAACATGATTTGAATAACTTTTTGTCAAAACATGATTCATGCACATTTGCCGAATAATGTAGTTTTTGTGAACTTGGTATTTTAATGAAAAATGAAATACTAGTCTACATGTATCACAACCTGACTTCTATGGAGATGTGATTAACAAACTTCGTAAGATACTTTCATATACTATTTATTGAACTTGCTAAAACGTTTATCAAACCTATCATAGTGCAACGCACTGCATGTTTAATGGTGGACAATTTACAGTTTATTCTTTCCTCTTTGATTGTGTGATGACCAGACAGATTGTGGACTCTACGATAACGTCTTCCTAAATCCTCAAAGGACGATATATGTGTTTGCGTTGAATTTTGTCTTATTGTACCTTTAACGGTTTGCGTTTGTGAGGTCACATGCCTTGCTTATCAACATTGTAATTCTTGTGCGTTTTAATGCGTGTTTTTGGTCGACTGTGTTCTGTGAATTCGACTTTTATACCTACTTTTAGAAAAGATTAGGGTGTTAAATACGCTTGTTTTTTTTTATATGTTATGACGTATATTTTACAATACACTTTCGGAATAATCAAAGAACGATTCATTGAAGGTCCAATGGCTGGAGGCAAGCGAATTTTAGCTCATGGATCTCAACTTAAAATGTTAGCATTTACATAGTACTCTTCTGGAGTCCATGCTAGAAGCGCAATATGTGTTGTCTATGAAGACATGATCACATGCAGTACAATTGAACATGCTACTTTTTAAAGGAGACCATTTTAGTAAGTAACTGCTTTATTATTTCTGATGCGGTAAAACAGCTTAACCGAGTTGTGACTTGTGAAGGTACTATTGTTTGGGGCGCTTGTTTCAGCCAAAGCCTTTTTTGACTTTCAGACAAAATTCATCTAGTACATAAATAAGTTGTATATCAGTGAACTAGACTTTTTTAGTGGTAAATAAAAATATCTTACCTTTCAAAATCGGTTGAGAAATAAATATTTTACAGCCCAAATGATTTTTTTATGGGGCTTTTCCCATGTAAATTCCTTGTTGGCGGGACAGCAGAAAATTAAGCAATTTCATATAAAATTCACCCTTCATATTTAGCTTTAAAACATGACATCTTTATTTCTCAACCGATTTTGAAAAGTAAGGTATTTTTATTTACCACTAAAAATGTATGTTTCACTGATACACAACTTATTTAGGTATGAGATGTATTTTGTCTGAAAAGCCCAGAAAACCTTTGGCTGAAACAAACGCCCCAAACAATAATGTAGGAGTTTTATAGAATAAACATAATTATACAGGGGAACGTTCCATTTATTCAAAGTAAAACCCAACACACACACACACATATGTTAAGCAATATTAAAGATGGCGGATGAACAATATAATCCAATTTTGTATTGTGGGCATTCGTCTAATTTACATACATATAACATATGATGTCGTTGCCATTTTAAGAAGAAACCACACAATTATGTTCATTGGTTTAAAACAACAAATATTTTTTTTTTTATACACATTGATAATGTTATTTATGAAGATCCAGACTAATATTTCAACTAATTTCAATTATATTTTAAGCCTTTATGGCTTGATTGTACATAGCTTACACGAAAGTGAGCTCGGAAATGTTGGTAAACAAACACACACAAAAAGTATGAAAGGTCACCGTATTTAAAAACTTGTGCTTGAAAAACACGAGAACATATAAAATGAAAACACGTCCAAATGAACATAATTGCCACTAATTTGGATGGCCCTACAAAGTCAACAGCTACAATAAAACAGCAATTAAAGCATATGGTATTGTAATTAATTAATTAAATAAAACACAAATTCACTAGCATAGTTGCGTAATAAACCTTGGCGTTTTCAATACAAGTTCTTTGGGCTCGTATTTTCAAGAAATGACATACGCGTGTTTTGGTTGTTAAATTTGTGAAAACAAAACATATAACGTAACGAAATGGAACATACATTCTATTCAAAATGACAACTAAGGCAAATAGAATGTTATCAACAAACATCCATTACTTTTAAATCTAAAGGGACACTTAGCTTTAGTGATCTTTTTTAATACTCTCAGCGTGCCTTTATTTTTTTCTACACCACCTGCATATTTGCCTTTGCAAACAATTATTAATACTTATTTGAATTGTCCAAATCAAATTGTTATTTTATTGTAACAATATGACATTGAAAGCTTATGTAGAACAAAGAACACAAAATTAACAATACACATCGTACAACCTTTAACGCTATCATATGCAAGCATAGATAATGGGTTAATATATAGAGGTGCTAATTTTAATGCATGATATTTAGTTCAAGATTGCCGTTTATCTCTTTCATAAGGAATAAAGCATATTCATATATGTCTTAAACACGTAACGGATTTAAACACACTGTCAAACAATCAATTTGAAACTCTTATTTAATAGAACAAAAATAATGATTTCCATTTAATTCTATTGTCGTAATATAACATTTCTACGACCATTTTGCATTTCTCTCGTTTTGGGAGTATATAATATAGTTGGTAATTTGTCCTCTAGGCAGTAACGAGGCGTGTGATTTAATTGAACTACATGACAACTCTAACATCGAGTTAATGTTATGTAATACTAAATAATGAAACACAATATCTAGCTTAAACAATCTAGCAAATTACATTTTTAATAATAATAATATATTTATTTATTTTATTTTGGAAAGATTACACATTAAGACAATGCAATTTTACAAGGTACGTGTTTATAATGTGGCATTCTGTATACAAATAGAAATCAAAACATATATCATAGATAAACAACACAATAGCATATCACATCATCACTGCACTCTATCTAAAAACAAATTAAAATTTCATTTCCACTGAGAAAAGTAAATACTCGACAGCACACGTTCATTTACACAAAAGTATTTTGGAAAAAAGTAAAAACAGTTTATAAATGTGTAAAAAGTGTACTTAAATGAAATAAACGATAAACGTTTATTCATTGGTACATTGTTCCAAATTTGAAAACTAAAATAACAAAAAGTTTAAGACTTAATAGTTTAAGATTAGTTGATTTTGGTTTGAGTTGAGCAAGATCATTTCGGGTTTCAGATCGGAGACAGTAGGTTTGGAAAAGTTTAACAGGTCTGATATATAATTTCGAGTTGCATGATTTATCGACTTAAATACCAAAACATAAGCTTGCTATTTATCTTGAAAAGAAAGACATTTACAATCTAACATACAGTGATCCAAAAACTGCTCAATTTTGCTGGCCAGTGCACAGCGTGAGCGTGAGCACAGCATGGGGTAGATATTAGCACTAGCTTGTTGATTACCAGGAGTAATTGATAGCCATAAACTATTCTGCAGATTTTGGCTGACCATCTGTGAGTTGCCTACTGAGAATGAAAATGTACCAGGCTTAGGTAGTTACTTAGTGTTGTGTTGAAACTCGATTAATTTATTATTTATAGTCATTCAAAAGTGGTAGTGGTCCCGATTCTGGACCCTCAAATGGAACATGTCAAGATTGCTGCTGTCGCTACCCCCGACCCCGCCTAAAATGTGAAACGTTATGCAAATTAATGTGGAAAAGTTTCTTCTTGGTTTTGTTAAAGTGTGATACCCTAAACAAATTCATGTGAAAAGGCATTTTTCAGTATTTTTTGTTTTGGTTGTCGACTTTTTTTTTAAAGTTTCCCTCCACGCACTCGCATCTCATACCACATGTTACTGATCATTCATAAATATAACTGAAAGTGCAAGTAAATTGTAACCAACAAGTACAGTATAGCAAAACGTTTATACAGTTTCATATATTTAAGAAATAAAACATTTCCAGCGGATTTATATATTCCCAGATGAATACATGGTGGGCGGAATTTAAAGTTCATCGATACCAAGGTGTCGATGTGTTTCAACTCCCAAACACCAGATTTTGATCTCGCACATAAGGCCTATAAACCTGCTGGAGATATTTTATTTCTTATCGAACATGGAGTTTTATGTATCATGAAACACATTTTTTTGAGAGATTGCACAAAATACAAACAACTTTTCACAACTAAACTTTTATGATTATCTCTCAATATCAAACGAGAAGAATATACCGCTTCATCCTATTAAAATGTGTCGTCGCTTAAAATAACATAAACGAGTATGATAATGGACCTTTGGAAACTGCCGAGCACGACACATACGAAATATTGCAGCCTCGGTTTGATTGAGACTGTTCATGAGCGGTAGTGAAATATGCTAGCTACTTCTCACGCCCTCTAGCACCGGGTTGAGCAGAACTCAATATTCATAAAATCAACAGTACACAATTTTAACCATCCCGAAGATGGCATGCATATAGCGGTGGACATGGAGTGTAACGCTTCCCCATGTCGTACGGCGTATGATCCCAGTATCTAATAAAATTAAATGCCCCGAAGAGCGAAATAAACATAATGGAATTTAGTTGGGAGCAGCAGTTATGAAGCCTGCGTATCAAAAAGCAGACAACATATCCTATGAGTGGTTAAACAATACCGAGAGCCATTTATCGGCCGGAGTAGTGGAACCACCGAATCAAAAATTAAGAAAACAAAATAAAGTGAAAATGTACCACCGATAACTAACTATAAGTATCGGACTAAGTAACAGTACTGATTGCAAGCGCGAGGAGTCGTTTTACTGCCGCCACACTGCACAAGCCTACAGATTGTTAATATCAATGAAAGCTCGAACAAGTTCGAAAACCAGCTAGATCTGACAACTAACAGCCTCCTAGTAAACGGCCTGTTTGATTTCTAAGAAATTGGCAGGGTATGATGTCTAATTGTGCAAAACGTTGTATATCAATGAAATCTTGGACAAGTTCGAAAACCAGCTAGATATTGCTATTAACGACAGAGGCCCTTGATTTGTTGAAAAATGCTATAATGTATTTTCCTTTGTTATATCTGTAGTTACTTCATTTTTTATCTGATCTTTACCATATTTGTTTAGAATGTTAATATAAAAAACCCGACCATTTTTATGAAATTTCATTCATAGAAGAAAGCGAGAAAAAATAAAAAATACAAATGCCAAACTAGACACAGCAGACTTATTGCCCATGATTACCAGGTGAGCGATCTCAGGCCATCCTAGCCCTGTTGTTTTAGCAGTGTTTTAAAAGAAGTACTGTTATCTTATGTCGAGAACCCTTGATATAAGAGCCATATTAGCCAGTAGAGCATCCACAGGCCCTCTTGGGTCTCTTGTTTTATACGAGCTTCATCAAGAACATATGTGGTAATAGGTAGGCTTGGTCAGTTTTATTGATATCAATTACTAAACCCACATTAACAGGTCAGTTATAATAGGCTTCATGCTGTGATCTAGCAGTAAAGTTGCTCCACAGTTTTGAGAAGTATTTAGACCACTGTATGTTAGACTGTTTAATTTCACTGAACATATTTATGATGTTTTCATTGAATTAAACATTTAGGTTATAGCTCCACACAACATTAATTATAATAATAATCCTCGGCTAATTATACATGTTCCTTCATTTGGAATTCTATATAGATGTAATTTTATATTAATTTATCGAAAACAACTCAGCTTCTCGAATTTTCGATTCCCTGACCTTCTTCAGGAAAACGAATTTATTTTATTTTTGATTCACTCATACCATAGCATGTACATACAATATTGTATGTACATGTTATGGTATGAGTGAATCGAAATGTAGGCTGTAAAATAAATTCGTTTTTATTTTTATTTTTGATTCACTTATACCATAGCATGTACATACAATAATCATATTATTGTATGATTAGAAAGGGATTTCATGTTGAGTCTTTCACCAGATAACCAGGCATATATTATTGAAGCTTTTAATGACACCTCTCGGTATCTGGATGACATACTGAACATTGACCACCCTTTCTTTCCAACTATGGTTCATAATATTTATCCTAAAGAACTTCGGCTTAATAAAGAAAATATATCTGATAATAACGCTTCTTTTCTTGATTTAGATCTCTCGATTGAAAATGGTAAAATAATTAGCAAAATCTATGACAAGAGAGATGATTTTAATTTTGACATTGTTAATTATCCCCACCTGGATGGGGATGTTCCCCGAGCAACTTCTTATGGGGTGTATCTGTCTCAACTTATTCGTTTTTCTAGAGCTTGTACTCGAGTTGAGGACTTTAATATTCGTAATCTTTGTATAACTAAAAAGTTACTCAATCAGGGTTACCGTTACCATAAACTTCGTAAAACCTTTGCAAATTTTTATTATCGTAACCCTGATCTTCTTTCCAAATATAAATGTAATTTAAGGACTCTCTGCGACAAGGACTATCACAACCTGACTTCTATGGTGATGTCATTTATAAACTTCGTAAGATTCTTGGTCATGATCACTTTCATACTATCTTTGTTAAACTTGTTAAAAAGTTTATCAAAAGAGGTTATGACCCTATCATTTTGCAACGTACTGCATGCTTGGTGGTGGACCCTTTTACAGTTCGCCACTATGCTTTCCTCTTTAATTGTACGATGACCGGACAGGCTGTGGACTCTGTGATGACGCCTACCTAAAGCCCATTGGGACGGTGGCGTTTGATGTTTGTCCATGATCTTTCTTGTCGTGCCCTTAATGGTTTATTCTCTTACTGCTCTGGCTTCTGCAAAGTCACTGAGTACCTTCATTGTGGCTTTCTAGGCTATTGTTTTTTTGTATTATATTTACACGAGCATATTTGTGTTTTACTTATATTGCCTATTGATGACGCCTTGTTGGTTAGAGATTAGATCATGGCGGGGATTTCTTTATTTACACTGTCCTGTTTTAATGGGATGACAGTAGGGTAAGTGTGAGGTTTGGTGCACCCTAGAACCGGTTTAAACCCCCAGTGGCCTACTTTGCCACTGACCGTTCCAAGGCGGTAGCCCTATTGTCAACCCTTTTGTGTTTGTGATGTCGTTTGCATTTTTTATTACTTTTATCTTTTCGTTTGTCTGTTTGCGTGTTTGTTTTTGTGTTTTGTGGTTGACTGTCGTCCTTGAATGCTGCTTTCCCTGTCCGATATTTTTATCCTTTTTTATGGTATGAGTGAATCAAAATGTAGGCTGTAAAATAAATTCGTTTTCTTGAAAAAGGTCAGGGGATCGAAAATTCTCGAATATATATATCAATTGCCTGCAATGGAATATATTGGAATATATCTGTAGTTTTATATTTTAATCAAGTATATACTGGCATTGGGGAATTTGTTTTACTTAATATAACTCTGTAATCGCGTATAAAACACTATGTATAAACAATATCGTTCCTTAATATTAGTAAAACATAACCCAAACACCCAATGTACGGTAAAATTAATAACTAGCTGACCGAAACAATGTACATGTATATTACATAACGTACCCAAATAAGGATTACTTGTAACTGACAAGAAGAAAGAGCACATTATTATGTCAATAAGTTCGGATGCCGTAACTATAGTTTAAAATGTACGCAAATAATGCAATAATTAACGTCTCACACCACAATTAATTTTCCATAGGGTCACTTTGTAATGTTTTTATTCGTGGCATAGAGATAAACAGATTTTACAACATGTATTTATGCTTAAATTCTTCATTGATCCAATATCTGCAATTTAAAACACATTTAAGAAATATTTACCAGATTAAACTTTTTTTAATTTCATGTTTGCGTGACACCTATCAAAATTTAGACAAAAATACAACACCGTGGTGTGATTAGACCCATGATGTGTAAAATGAGACAGAATTAGCTAGAAATCTTATATCAACATGCATTTTTATGTGATCTCTTCCTGAAATGCTGTAGATTTAGAACCTGGTAAAGATAAATCAATGTATCTTGTAAAATGTAGAAAAGCGAACTTGTTGTTTTTTATCTACCTCCTTCATCTGTAGGGCACGAGTATTCAAGGGAGATAATAGTGGTGTGAGTTCTTAAGTTCATTAAAATATGAAACTCTGATAAATATAACCAAAACTAATGTAAAGCGCGTAGGTCGAGCAGATTGCGACATCCACAAATATACTAACTAGAATTATGCACTAGCACATGTTTTATGTTTTTTGACTTTTAAATAAGCTCAAGGTTTTAAATAAGCATGTTTTAAAAACGGAAGATTTTTCGTCTACAGCTGGGAAATATTTTAATACAAAAAGAACGTAATGACAGCTTATCGAAACGTTTTGAATGCTCACCATGCTCGCCGTATAAACATCATGTACCGACTTTTGGAAAACGAAACCGCGTTTGTGGCGAATAAATAGTAAATCAATCCATAGTAAATAAATTCATAGTAAATAAATTCATAGTCAAAAACAATTCATTTTACACAGATCAGTTCATAGTAAAACAATTCGTAGTAAATCAATTCATAGTAAAACAATTCATTGTAAAACAATTCATATTAAAACAATTAATAGTAAATCAATTCAGAATAAAATAATTCATAGCAATTCAATTCATAGTATTATTAAGTAATAGTTCATAATACATATCGTTAACTTGCTGTTTAAATATTGAATTACCACTGTATTTTACATGTTTACGATATAAAACAAAATGTACTAAAACAAAAGATCATCTATCAGGCATTACATGCAATATAAAAACAAACAATTATAACCGATCACACCTTTCATTCCTTGCAAATCAGGTATTTAGTATATCAACACGCCTTTAACGATAATCGTATATTCCAACATTGCATTCGTGGATCTGTATTCATAAAGCTTCTTAGCAATATCTTAATTTAAGCAAACTTTTATTAACCTGTGGTTATGTTCAGGAAGGCAATTAGACTATGAATGTAAATATATTCCACGTACAATCGCTTTGATTTTTGAAGACGATGAAGTGATAATTGGCTTTGTAAACATATAGGATTCTATATCCCAATTCAACATTTTCCTAATTAAGTATCCTGTCAGTTAATTGTGATGACCTATATATTTGTATAATTAAGCTTTTATGTATACGTATTTCTTAAACTTTCAAGAGCCTCTTCTTTTGTGATGTTTTCCCATGCCGCTGGAATATTATCAGTCCGACAGTGGTGATATTCTGCAAGTTCTCGTCTGTATGTAGCCATAAACCACATCCATAGTTTGCAAGTATCTCGCATGCAAGAAGAAGGTTCAATATCCCATGCTCGGAGATTTTTGCGAAATTCTTTAAACGGATGGACACCTTTTGCACATGCCTTCAGTGCTGTGGGATTACAAAGGTAGTCCAGTAATGCACACTTATATGTCCCATTACTTTGAATACAGGAGCTCAACCATATCTTGTGTGTATCTTTGGTACGAATACCTTTTAAACCAAAAGGTTTATGCTGTATGCAATGATGGGTTGATGTTGAACTATGATCAGCACATTTGGAACAGGGTTCACCACAGCATACACAAGTTTCTGTACAGCCCCATAATCGTTTAAAGACTGTGGTAAAAGGGTTTGTTTTTTTCCATTTTACTGACTCCATATCGAGTTTCTGGAATTCCCGAATGAGAGAATTCTCAACTTTATACATTTCTTTTTCCAAGCAAAATTTGAAATAGCCAAAGTCAGTAACCTGCTCCCTTTCGACAACTCTTAACCGTTCTATTTCTATGCTACAGTCTGACAGAGACGTAGAAAAAAAATCAATCCAGTCCGACATTGTGCTGGTTGTACTCATATTATTGGTGGTGTATGAAATTCCAGACCTGATGTCGGAAAGAATGGTATGTATTTCAGCTACAGCTAAATCAAAGTATTTGTAGGAACTGTCACTGAATAAGTATTGTTCGCACCTTTTACTGATATACACATTAGCATATATTTCCGGTGACGCAAAGTAACCCATAAAATCGTTAAATGAACCGTTTTGGACAAGATCAGTAAGAACGTCAATTATTAAATGGTACTTAATAGAGGGCAACATTGTCATGAGTCTTTGTTCAACCCTAAACGATAGCCTTTCTGCAACATTTTCTCTGATAAAATCTTCTATTTCATTTGAAAATAATGTTGCTGCTGTAACTTCTGCCTCGCGTTCCTGTAAGTACGCCATAAAACGGGTACGTGCCTGGATTTTACTCAGGTGTATCCGAGCCTTTATTCCATGTTTTCGTTTGTAAATGTTATTGCGTTCCTCAAAAACGTGTTGCGCATAGCAACTGATATAGACAAATATCTTTATTCTGTATGAATTTTTCAGTTTGAATCCATACTTGTGGCTGCTATTCTTTTCCGGTCGATCTATTAGATCCTTTAGTTCATGAAATAAACGAGAAATATGAATTGATTCGATTACAGCGTCTTCTTTCGACAGTTGCTTAATTCGTAAGTCAATAACAAGAAAAATAACATCGGTAATCTGTTCAAGACTGTACATCTCATCGTTCTTCATCAATATGCGATCTTTTAGCCATACAAGTACATGCATATTAATATCTGCCGTACTTATTCCCGTCGAAGAAAAGGAACCATATAGCTTTTCAATTTTTAAATGTGTGTCAAGATTATTATAGTTCCTTAGTTCGATTCTAAGGGTGCGAACGTCGGTTTTGAAAATTGAATTTAATTGTTCAATAAAAAGTGCTTTTATCGATAGCAAACCAAAATCGTTCACTCTTTTCATTTCACTCTCTACGTCTATAACAAAGGTTTTCCAAATTCTCTCAAACTGCAGATCAGCTTCAGTCTGTGGCAAGTGCTTTCCTTTTAAGTCAGCTACTAGTTTAATAGATTCTTCGTAGAGCCTTTTCTCATGCTGTTGCAATAAGGACGATGCTAGTATTTCAAGCTTTCGAATGCGTGCAGACTGTGCTATTTCGTTAACTTGTGTAAGTCTGAGATTTTCAGAAAACATGGTTAGTGCAACAACCTTATTTCCCTTCCTGTTTAGTAAGATTTCGCTATACTCACTGTTTTCCATAAATAACTCTAACTTATTGCGGGTATTTTTAGTCTGTTCAGTCATTATACCATCTAGAGCGTTGCTTATCTCTTTAGCCGCGCGATCAATTTCATAATCACTCTTACATTTGCTGAATTCAACCTTCAAACTGCCGTGAGTCCAATCTTTAACGAAACCCTCCAATGTATATGACAACTTTGTGTATTCTGTTTCCATTTGCAAATATGCATTTATCTCTAATGTATTTTTAAAACTAAAAACAAAATCTTCATGCAATATGCCCTTCCACAAATCGTTCGCATGTACACAAATATCGCTCATACTCTTGTATGACATCCTTCCATCTGCCGTAGCCATTTGAAAGATACTATTTTTTAACGCTCTGACTTGTGTACTGTAACAATCGCTTACTGCTGCCATTGGTAGTTCTCCGTTCCAAAGATTCGGCAAATAACGAACGTTGACTAATTCATCAAATTGAATAACTTGATTAAATGATGTTATGTCGTGTATATATTCTAATAATGCTGCTTCTTTTGTCATTTTATCTAGTTTTTCCACAAGTTTGTTTACAACATACCTCATATTGTCATGTTTTATTGCAACATTTTGGTGAACAAACATACACATTTGTCGGAGGTCAATATTGGTATCTGCTGCTTTAAGTTTAAAAAAGGCATGAACCGTTATTTCAAGAATGTCATTTAACTCAATAGGATTTTCGCCCTTGATAGTAATTAAGGTAATATCGCTTAGCCCAATGACAAAAGTTGCCAATTCATTGTCGTGATCTTTCGTTCTGTTCATGAGCTCTGGCGCTCTTAAACCCTCAGAATCAATCACCATCACATGATCAAATGGTAAGTATATTGCGTGTTTTATAGGCAATAGTTGCATATAAACACCTCGTGTACATCTGCCGGCACTGACAGGAAACTGCAAACCAAACATTGTGTTAAGTAATGTTGACTTGCCAGAACTTTGGATACCAACAACGGATAATGTAATTATAGATTTACTACCTATCAAATTGTTTAATTCGTCGAAAACGGACTGAATCCAGAATTTCGGTATATTTGACGCTTCCCCATCTAACAATTCTAAAGGTTGGCCGTAATATACAAGTTTTGCCATGGTTTTTGAAATAGTTTGTAAATCTGTTTTTTGTCGATCCATAAATGGAACTTTTACTGATCGTTTTGCTTCATATATTTGCCCCATTTCCCTAAATAAGTTTTCAACACCAAAATATGAATTAACAAGTTTGTTTTCTAACTCTTTAACTTGCTCTTCTAATGTATTATCACCTGAATCCGATTCGTTTCTTCTCATTTGTTTTAATCGGTCGTAAACTTCGTAATATGACTCTCGAATGACGGGGAGTAAACTTCTAGACATATCATCCAGATCTAGTCTAAGCCATTCGATAAAGTAAAACAGTATACTCTTGTTTTCAATATGGTCAACAATAACCTTGGTAAACTTCTCCATTGTCTTCGATATCGAACCTAGTTGCGACTTTCGTATATTAGACATTTCCTTCGTAACTTTTTCAGTGTCTTCAATTTGATTAATTGATCTGTGTAGCTTCTTGTTCAACTCACTCCATTTGTGCCAATGCGAAAGTTGTAGTGGTGTAACATTTGATTTCCACATTTCCTGTTCTCCACTCAGTTTGATTTCGTTAAAAATGTCATCAGCTAGTAGACGCCCAATGATGCATTCGTTATTGTCTTCGTCAGATTTGATGCCGAACTCTGATATGTCTGTAATTCGTATTTGCCTGCCAGAATGTTGTTTTAGGTATGTTTTTAGGAAATTGCGTACGGTTTTTACCATTTCATTTCCACTCTTTTCCTTTTCGTTTTTATGCGTCATTACTACTTCTTTGCTAAATATACTTATATAATGAATCTCGTCACTGGCGGTTATATGTTTTAAATGCTGAGGATTATTTAGAATTATTATGACAGACTTAAATCGTGAGATCACTTCTAGCAAAGTACTAACGTTTTCTTGCAAATATTGAATATCAACTATGATAATAAACACATGTCCTAATTGTGCAAGATATTGTATTTGTTTGTCATTAAAATCATTCCCTAAGTCCCCTCTGACGTTCGCAAACATTACAACTTCATCAACGAAATCAGTCGTGTCACTTGATGGCAGGTACCAAGAAGCTTCAACATATCCTAGACTCAGAGATCGATCAGACGTTCCTAAGGGACAATCTTTATGAAAAAATATGTCATGGTTGTGCTTAGAGAGCAACTCATTTTGAAGCTTTGATTTTGAAAACAAGGGTCTTCCAAAACGAGCAAAAAGTACAACTTTTGATTTTTGCTTACATACTGAATATTCCTGCGACCTTCCATTACAATCATTCCACTCGATAACTATTGATCTAAGTGGCCATACTGGTACAGTTGCGTGTAAAGAATTAGGGTCTATATACAGGAATGGAACTGCTAATTTGCACATGTGCATTTTTTGATAAAGTAACTTCTTTAGCATAGCATCACAGCAATGAAATACAGCAATAAACAAATCAAGTGGGCACAAATCATCTTGCATTTCTTGGGATAAAACCTCTTCAACAATTTGGTCTCGAGCATGTTTGTTCGCCATAATAATCTGTTGCAGAATCAACCATGGCAATTCTGAAACAGGTTTTGTCGCATATTCCTCGTCAGCTTCGACAATAGCTGAGACGTCTGTATTCGTTATCTTTCCAGGAAACCACTCTATTAAGTTTAATCGTTTTAACAGGGCCAATAAGGGTTTAGGAATATCTGTAGGGACGCATATGTCATCGAAATCTGTAATAACCAAAGCAAATGGTACGTTTATGATAGTAATATTTCATCTCTTTTCGAAGGTATGCAAATTCAATTATTTTCAGAGTGGAAAGAGAAATACCATAGTAAAGGATACTATCAGAATATCAAGTATATATAGGATCTTACATGAGTGCCTGTTTAATATGGAATTTACTAAATGAGATGGATACAATTATATGACGGGAGTCTGTGCCGAGCATCATATCAATTTTATCCAACGAGATTAATAAATTAAATATTAAATATATACAGAATGTTAGACTCTATTCATTAGATTACTCTAAAAAAAGCCTCAAAAGGATATTTGTTATTGTAGCTGCCTAATATATATATCGTAGATTTCCGTAATCCGGTATATTAACGGTTACGGAAATCGACGACACAATCCGATGCACACCAAGCTGAACGGAAAAGGTCGAACGATAAATCGACCCTCATTTGCATAATTATATCACTTGTGGATTATCGAACTATTGAATGGTGTTATTTCACTCCCACACCGGAGGTTATGTGATAAAATAGTTTAAACAAACAAGCGAGTATGAAGCAAAGCACAATCTTCGATCTCGTTTGCATCAAATACCGAGCAGGATGGAATACGCATGTAGAATACTGTTCGAACACAGGATATAATATGATACCCCTAGCTAATTAATAATGCTTCCTTTCTTATTTGTAGTTACTTCAAATCAAATAAAACATTTAATTAGTGATTTTATCTTATCATCATCTTAACTTGAAACCCTCTTAGCATTATATGTCAGATGTGTATGTTTAGCGATACTAGCGTCTGTTTTATCTGCCGTGTTTTTAACAGTAACATATTAAACAGTTACGCCATTCTAAGTGGTATTAGACAGTTGACCTAGTTTTATACTGAACCCCCTATCTTATGACATACCTTTGTTTGTGTTGGCATCAACTTGTATAACGTAACCGTCACCCTGTCCACCATTACTCTTACAATCTGATGTCATGGCATCGTGTACGTTGCTGCTGCTGATAACCGGTATTGATTTTTCCGTTGCAACATTTTTAGACCCTTCTTGAGCACTGGATCACGAGAATTCAGGGAAGATAGGCATTCAAAAGACAAATTATCAACCAAGTAGTGCTAAAACTAACAAATATCGAGCGCTTTCGGCTTTAATCACCTTCTACATCACAACCGTTACACGGGCGTATTGTCATATACCGTACTACGTATACAAATTACAACCAACATGCAATATAACCATGGTTGAAATATATATACTGTATATATGTAAAAAAAAAAAAAAAAGCCTATGCCATTAATCCCTTTGGGGTATTGCTTCAGTAGTGAGACTGATGTGTGACACGGCTGGTGCAATATATCCAGGACCAATCGAATAAGTTAAATGTCTATCATATTGTTTTATTGTTGTGAATGTGAAATTTAATTGCATATAGTCCCTTGTAATTTTTTTAGAATGGCATAGTTAAAATCATGTGTACTGTTTTATTGTATATACTATTGTACTATGACGAGACTTTAATAAACTATAAACTGCGAAATGGATATGAAGGAAGTTTTTAATCGGATTTTCTTAAAAAATAAATTCGTCGCTTTGAACAATAGACAAACATACTGTGTCTAATTCTACTAAAATACAAATACATATTCGCACATTGTATAGAGTGTTATATGTCATATGCGTTTTTTTATCGAAACTACCGCCTGTTTTATCTGCTTTTGACATACCTATGTTTATGTTGGTAGCCGTCTCCCTCTCCGCCATAACCTATATCGCCTGATGTCATATCATCGTGTACGTTGCTGCTGCTGATAACCGGTATTGATTTCTCCGTTGCAACATTTTTACCGCTAACACTTTCTGAAGTTAATCTGGACTCCTCAGCATGCTCAGGTCCGTCACGTGATGTTTTTATTTTCAAATTGGGACTTTCACAATTTGTCTGAGTATCTAATTAATAAATTAAAATAAACCGATTTTAAAAGTATCACATAAAAAGCATGTATATAACTATAATTGTATGTATGTATGCGTGTATATGTTAATTGTGCCTCCAGAGGAGTGGGTTATGATGTAGAGATACAGCTTATCAGCGTGCGTTGCAGCTATCCTTCTTAGGAAGTGAATGCATACGTTTGATTTCTGTGTCTTTCATCATAGCTAGGCGCCCTGCCGTAGTTGGTCCGAAGGTTGTCTGTCCTTGGTTGTTCGCAAATACATCTCCCTCTCCCTATATATATATATATATATATATATGGGGAGAAATATTTGTGAACTACCAAGGACAGACAACCTTCGGACGAACTACGGCAGGGCGCCTAGCTATGACTAGATACACAGAAATCAAACGTATATATTCACTCCTTAAAAAAGGTAGCTGCAACACACGTTGATAAACTGTATCTCTACATCATAACACACTCGTCTGAAGGCACAATTAACATATAGACGCATACATACATACAATTATAGCTCATATGAGTGGGCCACATTTAAGCGTTCAACCACACACAGCTATATTGAGACAGTGACAATGAAAGGTGCCGGATCTGGGGATACTGTGAATTCAGGTATATATAATAAAGGGAGAGAATTTGAACTCACTACGGCAACTTTCGAAATTGGGATCTCGTAAGAGAATCATGTTCACAAGGCAGAATTATATATGGGGAGAAATATTTGTGAACTACCAAGGACAGACAACCTTCGGACGAACTACGGCAGGGCGCCTAGCTATGACGAGATACACAGAAATCAAACATATATTTACTCCTTAAAAAAGGTAGCTGCAACACACGTTGATAAACTGTATCTCTACATCATAACACACTCGTCTGAAGGCACAATTAACATATTGACGCATACATACATACAATTATAGCTCATATGAGTGAGCCACATTTAAGCGTTCAACCACACACAGCTATATTGAGACACTGACAATGAAAGGTGCCGGATCTGGGGATACTGTGAATTCAGGTATATATAATAAAGGGAGAGAATATATATATACATACTTCATATACATAACCCTAGTAGCTGAATGTTTGACGTTCAGCATGTCAAGTATAGTGCTAGGATTTGTCGGTCCGGTGTTAGTATAATGTGACTGGATGGGGGTATCATGCCATGTGTCTACGGCGTGGTATATCAGTGTACGCAGTTGCGCTTTGAGATCAGCGTCATGAAATTACTGACATCTTGCTGAAGTTGAAGTTTACATCCACCTATCAATGCATGGTTGCATTCATGCATGCATTATGCATACATACATACATCATACATACATACGTACTTACGTACTTACGTACGCACGCACGCACTCACTCACTCATGCACGCACGGACGCACGCACGTACGTGCATTTCTGTTATTTCTTATTTCAAATCAAATAAAACATTTCATTAATGATTTTATCTTATCGCCTTCACTTAAAACCCTCTTAGTATTATATGTCAGATGTGTTTTTTTTATCGAAACTAGTATTGTGGTGCAAAGTTTCTAACAGACCAGGTAACACATTCAACAGTCTTTCCATTCTTAGTTTTATTAGTGTTTGCCCTCAGTTGATTTCACTTTATGCTCGTATTAAAGGATCTTTTCTAATATACCTATGTTTGTGTTGGCATCAACTTGTTGTACGTAGCCATCTACCTCTCCACCATAACCTATATCGGCTGATGTCATATCATCGTTGACGGTGCTGCTGCTGATAACTGGTATTGATTTTTCTGTTGCAATATGTTTACTGCTTACACTTTCTGAAATTAATCCGGATTCGTCAAGTTCGTCTTTTGTTGACTTTAGTTTTATAATTTGTCTGAATATCTAACAAAAATGCAATTCAAACTGATAAGTTAGTAACCTCAAGGCAATTTTATAAATACAATTAAGGACTAGATCTAAATATATATTTACAGAAAAACTAAACGATATTCCTTGTTCATGACATGTATCTCCGGTATTCCAGTGTAGGCAGAACTATTAAAGTTGACATAAAAGTCGAACAGGAAATGTAGCATCAAGGCACACAGCCAATTAAAAACACACACTGAAACAACAATAACAATGATACAAATAAAAGTATTTGAATTTATATTCCCAGCCGATCGAAGTATGCTACTTTTCATTAGCGTAGAAATATCCAAGTAAACAGACGAGAAAACGGTGGGATGTGGGAGTGGTGTGGATGAGGCACTTTATTGTAAGGAGAATTCTGCACGTCGTTTTGATGAGGTGAGTATTTGTGCCAATCTATTTCAAAAGCACTCCATTCATGTGAGAGCTATCATTATGTGGTCCGAGTATTTTAACTTTCATACCCCATCCAACCCCTTCTCCAAGTAGCGAAAACGAGGTTTGTTGGAGCATGAAATAATACCTTAATTTCGGCTTAAAAGGTGTGCAAAGTGTAAAATTAAAACATTTAAGAGGTAACTTTAGACAGGTAATCGATTTTTTTCAGTAAAAAATGTTTTAAACATGTTTAATTGTCGAAATATTGTCCGTTATTAAATCCTGCTAATATAAACTTTACCGTCGCTTAATGGAATTAAGGCGGGACCACTTATTGATGGAGCGGACACAACATGGACCTTATTTTAAGCATATACGAAGTATATGACTGTGACATTTAAAATGAAGACCCGCCTTTTGAGTTCTGCACGTTGTTTTGATGAGGTGAGTATTTGTGCCAATTTATTTCAAAATTGCATTTGAGATGTATGGAATGAACACGAACTTGATCTCATTTCTCATTATATGTATATAAGAGGTGTATGACCTTTATGGCATTGACCTTGAATATACAGACCAGGGTGTTGGATTCTGCACGTCTCCTTGATGAGGTGAGTAAGTGTGCCAATTTAAACGGACGGATGGAAGAACGAAGAAACAACTTCAACACTGGAATCCGCGACTTAATTAGTGAATGAATAACAAAATGCAAGGTATATGACATCATACACGTAACAGGGTGGACAATAAAGATACCGCCTCGAAAAGGGCAGCAGTGGCACAATAAGGCCACTAGAGGTTTAAACCAGGTTCTAGGTTGCACCTACCGCACTCTAAATCCAGATCAGACTATATCCTCTAGCAACCTAGGCAGCATTTATAGGCAATATAAGTATAACACAACCATGATGAAGTATATATGAATACAAAGAATATAATATGACTATACGAAAAAAACACATAAGAAAGCCACAAAGCATGTAGTCAGAAGCCAGAGTAGCACACTTAGGTAGATGTTATCTTAAGATTTACAATCTGTCCGATCATCGCACAATCAAAGACGAATGTATAGTGGTGAACTGTAATACATGGGCCAATTACTAAACATCCAGTGTGTTGTAAAATGAAATATTCACGACCAGTTTTGACATATTTAATAAAGGGTGTATGAAAGTGATCATGACAAAGGGTCGTTTGACGTTTGGAAATCACGTTGCCATGAATGTCATGTTGTGATACGCCTTGACCGTTCCACGGCGGTAGCCCTATTGTCAACTTTGTTGTGCTTGTGATGTCTTATTTGGCCTTTTATTCATCTTTAAAGTTGTTCTTTGTTTCTGTGTGTGTTTGTGGTTGACTGTCGTCCTTGAATGCTACTTTTCCTTTCGATTTTTATATCTATATTATCTTAGAAGTGTTGTTGAATTACTTTTGTATTTTGGAAGTAGATAAGGATTACGATAATAAACGTTTGCAGAGGGTTAGAAGTTTATGAAATCGGTAGCCCTGCTGGAGTTCAGTTACGAATGTCCTCATCTCGACTGCAAGCTTTAGAAAAACAAATAGGTTGTAAAAACATATACCCAATAAGGAGTTGCTCGGAGAACCTCACCGTCTAAGTTGGGAGAATTAACAAGAACAATATTAAAATCATCCTCCTTGACTAGTTTTGACAATGTTGATTTATAGGATAAATATAGATATAAAAATCGAATGGAAAAATAGCATTCAAGGACGACAGTCAACCATAAACACACAGAAACAAAGAACAACTTTAAAGATGAATAAACGGCCAACTAAGACAACACGAAAACAAAAGAGTTGACAATAGGGCTACCGCATTGTGAACGGTCAGTGGCAAAAAAGTTCGCTGGGAGTTTAAACCAGGTTCTAGGGTGCACCAAACCTCACACTTACCCTACTGTCATCCCAATAAAACAGGTAAACACGATTATTAACTACTGTAAAAAAGACAGGGTTATAATATATATATACATAGGATATTTGTTGTTTTGTCGTGAATAACATGTTTATTTTATTTCATCGAGAAATGAGAAAACTTTATATTTTCACGAATGCGAATCATGAGTGAAAATGTAAAAGTTTTCTCACTTCGAGATGAAATAAAATATGTTATTCACGACACAACAACACATTTTCTTTTTATTTTATGATTTTACAAATAATTTTTTAGGGGGAAACTACAGTAGAACAACAAAAATAGTCCCGGCAGCTACTGTGCAAATAAAACTCTATATTTCACAATGTGAAATAAAACTTTTATTTCACTGATAAAATATAGTAATTCATTTCTTATCATAAATAAAAACGACTATTTCGGACGTATAAGTGTATTGACTTTGCTTTGGCCGAACATTTCGAGACCGAGCACTTGTCTCTTATGTGTCTTATAAAACCAAAATATCGTTATTCGGTTTATATGTAACCATACAAATATACATGTATGCTTATATGCATACATTTTGCATTAATTTTAAAATTTTAATTTGTAACAGTGTATTGCCCTTTTTTAAAATATAAAGTTATGTTTACCTGTCAGTTGCAAGACCTTTTGTTTAGTCTGTAAAATTTGGCGTTTTAAATCTGCTAGTCTCTTCTCTTTTTCAAGTTTTCGTTTTTTCTTTTGCATCTGTAAGAGAATTTTCTCCGCCTGAACTGTTTCTTGATCTAAATCATCTGATTCTTCAGAATAAGCAGCATCGATACCTTGTTGGTCTAAATCCTCTGCATCGTCATTATATAACGAATCTCTGCCTTTTGTGGTCATGTGCAATTCAGAATATGTAAGGGATTGCATTTTGTCTCCGCTGGTTGATGCTTCGTTACCTGATGAATGTTAAGTAACATATTTATATTATATGAACTTTAGTCAAAAATACAATTACACAATCTTCTTTTCTTAAAAGTTCATACCCATCAGTTACAGTGAGTAACCATTGTTAATAACATCGTACGATAAACCCAAAGGTTCTCAGACTCTAAACAAGCTCATTTGCTAATTGCACAAATAGAAAACATAAATGATTCTACTGTATACATTTGAAATCTTACTTTATTGAATCTATAATACCATGATGTATAGTTAAATATACCAATGATGACACTTTGGAAACTAGTAGAAAGATGAAATAATAATGCCGAGAAGGCTGCTGCGGCAAAATCCTTCGGGCAAAATCCTTCGGGCTCTTACAAGCGGACCAAACCCATCGCCATGTGGTATTCGTTTTTCAGTGTGAGCCAAACTGTGGTTGGACAACTACGGCAAATGTACCTATAGGTCGGAAGTGTAACCAGATTACACCAACGCGGTCGGTCGAGATCTACAACGGATCGGAACGTTCGAAGAATGTTGTTAATGACCAAACGACGAAGGTTTAATTCAGCAAAAACACGTAATACGGACTTTCCCTGTCTACTTCTAGACTCATTTTGGATCAGACGTATAGAAACATATTAAGCAATGCCAAAATCATCTAGCGTTTGCTTGAGCACGGGTTAGTTGAATCTTATTGAATTACAGGCACATTGTCTTCAAAGATGAATCTAAGTTTTGTCTGACGTTTCATCACGAAATACTACGATTCTACCGGCAGAAAACCGAACGTTACCGTGACTGTTATGTGGAGCAAAATGATCAGTTCGGAGGTGGTTTGATCCTTGTTTCGGGCGGAATATCCTAAGATGGATCTACGGACTGAGAATGGTTCGGTTGGAAGACTATGAAATACTAACACATCTTATTGTATCATACGCCGGAGTAATTGTTATTAAAACGACGTAAATACCATTCAAACAAACAATTCTTATTAACACACACACCACCATTAACTTTCGTTATTAATAAGCAATCAACATACCACATTACTCAAACATTACACTTGTACGTTGCGCTAATTACGTAAATTCGCAAGCAAAAAAGGAAACAGAATCTTGTTTTTATTAAATAGTATGGCATGTAAATAGTTATAAATTACCAAGGAGAGCACTTTGAAAACTTGCTGCACCATCGCATAGACAAACTGTTGATAGGGGAGAAGTCGTAGAAGTCAATGACAGCCTGTAAAATTGTTTGAAATTGTTTATTCAGAAATGTGTCCAATAAGAAACACAAGAGGGTCAAAATGCCCATGAATCGCTCACCTGATCATCTTTGGAAAGATGATTTTTTTCAGACAATCTTATAATTTCATAACAAAATGAGGCAGTCGAAAGCACAACATCACACATTCATGCTCCCACTTTAAAGTGTCCAGGTCCAGTAAGTGTATATATGGTTATAGGGTTATTTCCACAGGGATAGATACGGACCCCGGTGCCGGTGCTGGTTGGATGGTTTTAGCCATCTGTTCATGCTCAGTAAGTGTATAACTGTGGTTTCAGAGAAGAAACTCTTTAAGATTTTCCATATATTATCAATACAGAAAAGTGGATCCCTTGAAAGCAACAAACACAAACAAGAGATAAAAGCAGCAGAATCGGTTTTATTGAGTCTGTTCATGAGGGGTAAATCTATGATAAAATATCGGGACAGTAAGGACATGCAAGACTTGTCGATCCCCATCGGAGAGAGGCAGGAGGCGCCGCTCCCTATCACGAAGCGATTCGAGTACCGATGACAACCTGTCTGGGGATGATCGTGGTCACCGTGTGTACATTTATAAGAGGGGGATGTCCTCAGCATATAAACATGGCGGATCTAGAGAATGGGACCCATCAAGTCTATACCCAATGCCCTCATGTATGACAGAAAGACGGAGTGTTGGACCTGAACAAACTGCGAGAGCAAATTAACTATACAATGAAACCTGCGAGGCTGCTATTGACAGGGTGAGATGGTGTCAGCACATGACCTTTAAAAGTACATACCGATAGTGGTTTCAGCAGTCCAGAAGAACAGGCGCCGCGAGAGCAGCGTCATTGGGAAAGCTAGAGCGGAAATTGGACAAAAATGTCGCTGGCACTCGCCTCGCTCAGTAAGGACCAACAGGGGGACAGGGGCAACCACCCCCATCTCAGTGGCAACCCGAACACCCACCCCCATACCAGAAGCATTCATGGATTCAGGCGGGAGTGTCTACACAGGGAGCATGTTAAGAGTACGTTAAAAAAGAGCGTTGTAAACGAGGGAGTAGAAGTCCCTGAAACTCAGGGGTTGACCGCATCTCCATCCGTGGCAAGAGATATCCAGGCGGAAACCCAGACGACAAGCAGTCCATGTGGGGCCAAGATAGGGATGGAGGGTTGGCGGTTAAGGAGTGCCAGTTGGGCTCTACGTCCCAGATTAGTACTGAGATTCAGGTTGACAAGGATAAGGTGAATGCGGTGGTGGATACGGTGGCGAAAGTTACCATTATTTCTGATAGGCTTTATAGGTCTATGGAGGTACATCCCACAATGATTAAGGAGGATAAACTCCTGAACCAGTCGCGAGTTGTCAATGTATGGGTTTATTGTAGTTCCATTAACTTTACGTATTGGCGAGACTATATAAGGAGACTGTGTATGTAGCTCCTATCGCGGAAGATATGTTACTGGGCTTCGATACGTTATTTCACCAGGTAGCAAACATTCTCAATATGGGTGAGGGTACATAGAAGTTTGATGGTCCTCAGCCTAAGTGCTGCTGGCCGTGATGCTGTTCACCCGACAGTATCGGTACGACCGTCTAGAACGACCTTGAGGGGTCAGAATGGACCACCCGAGTTTGACTTGGCTGTTGCGGTTAGTGAACCCCAGCGGCAGTTGGAGTGTGGCAAGAAACACGGAAATTTGGATGCACTGTCAGGGATACCTGTTAGACACTGCAACACATTTGGAAATGCCACGTGGAGAATTCGAGTACTACACCAGGGCGTACATGAACTGGGGGAGCTTCATGCAGTAAGTGGATGGATGATGCGGTTTCGTTGGTAGGGTGTTTGGGCTGCAGGTATTAACGTGGCGGTTAGAGGGCACCAAGGGGTCGCTGGCGCCTACCGCGGTGAATATGGCAATTACTGCGGAGGAACGGGACGACGTCAGCGAAGTTCCTGGGAGGCGGAATTGATCTTACCGTGGGGTCTGCAGGGGATGCAGGGGAGCTTGGATTTTAAATAAAGCATCTGAAACTGTCAAGCGAAAGTCAAACTGGAAGGGTTGAACGGTCTTTGAGAGCAGGTAGAGGAACTGAATCCTTAGTCCGTGGTTTGCGACCTGGACGGACGGGGAGAATCCATGGAGGCCTTAGGATCCAGGTGAACCCGCTAAATGGGACATTGGGACATGCGGGGAGTACCCTTAGAGGCCCTGTGATCCAGGCAGAACCGCTGGATAGGGGCCATGGGGCACAACGGACGGTCCGTTGGAGGCCCTGGAATCCAGGCGAACCCGCCGAATGGGACCGTTAGGCATATGGGGTAGACCCTTGGAGGCCATGGGATTCAGGGTTGTGTAATGAGCAGACAGAGGGGCAGACGGGGACGAACCGTTGGTACCCTGGGATCCGGGAGCGATTGCCAATCCCGCTCCCTCCCAGCGTCACCAGGATTCTAGACTGGGTAAAGGGGAAGGCGAGGTGGCAACCTACAAGTTTCCTGCATTTTCGGGGAGACAGTAAGCACGGGGTAGGGGAAACACATTGCACCCCCGGAGTGCAGCCAGTTTTGATCCTGGGAACTTCTTTGGAACAAAATATTGATAGTCCTGGGGTTGGCAATCATTAATAAAGAAAAACTGTCGCGCTTTGTTCAGATTTTCTTGAGAACACTATTGTTTAAGGTTTTGACTATACATGTATATGATTATGGCGGCAATCTTGGATGTCGCGTTGACCTACTTCTAACAAATTTGAAAGTCATTGACCTACGATTCATCCGTGAAGGTTTTAGTCAAAACTGACCATGATATTTTAGAGGAGACTTTGTTTACAATTGTTAACAGATGGACAGATGGACAGACAGAAGACGGAAAAAAAGTGTTAACAATACCTCACGCGAGTCTTCGGCTAATGTGAGCTAAAAGTGGTATAAAGTATAAACAAATATATATAAGTTATTAAGTTGCAAATAAAATAAAGCGTGTGATTGGTTTTACATAACAACAGCATAAACTATACCTAAGATGCAAAACCAATAAAAGAGTTAGATGCAACATCGTGGAAAAAAATTCATGGTCATAACTTCTGAATTCATGGTTGGTTTCTACTTGACCGGACAGTTAGTGGTTTGACCGTTTGAATGTAATACAGACGCAGTCAAACGGACTTTGAAAGAAGACTTGAACAAATCCGTGATGTCAAACACTAAGCTAAAATAGTACATATATTATATTCACCTCGATTCTTTATTCAGCTCCATTGGTATTTGACCTTCTGTGTTTAAAGCTGTGGGAGGAAATTATAACAAGTAATATTACCATCTGATTTAAATGAAACATATAATTTACTCTTTATATGGATCATATGTTTTTGATATAGTACAATACTATAATAGTTTGCCTAACCGTGCTTAAGTATATGAGTATATATAATTATATTGTTACTTGACAATTTCAACGTCTCCGTGGCCTTGTGGTTAACGACTTCGCGTTGTAAACCTTCTCGTCTCACACCGCTGCTAGTTCGAATCCCACTGGGAGCTCGGCTTGTAAGTGACGAAATGTCGTTTATTACGGATGGTGGGAAGTTTTCAGTACTGGTTCTACCGAGGTAAAGTTGGTGGTCTGCCTCAACCACAAACAAATCGAATGTCATATATAACTTTACATGTGTTGAAAATGACGTGAAACACCAAACAAACAAACAACGAATTTCAAGTTTTCTGTCATTTATAATAAACACTGTTCCACATAATAATATACGTGTTACTATACAGCCATGCAAGCGACAAAAAGCGACATTGCTGAAGGTTTTGGTATAGTAAATGATTTGCATACAACTATTTATTTCCAATACATGTTGTAGAACGGTGCATACACAAATATAACAACACAGTAATACGCTGATACCCTTTTATGAATAGTTTTAGTCAAACAATGGGGTAAATGACAAAAAAAGATGACAAGTATGACGTGTTAAGCACAGGCATCGAGGTGTTTGTTCTTTTGGCAGATATATCATATGCATAATAACTGCCCTGTTGCTTGAACATACTGTGGCTAACGGTCACGTAAATCGACAAGGCAGGTACCCCACATGCAAGACACATTAAAGACCTAAACTTTACAGTCCTTTGACACTACAGTTGTTGATTCAAAAGCATTAAGTAGTAACAGCATATCGTAATTAAATGTTTTTACGGAGTGAAACGAAATACAGGCCTTAACAAAAAATATGAAACGATTTTAGGATCAGTATTTATTCATTAAATATGTGACACACGTTTTTGCTTGTTGACATGACCTTACTTATTTCCATTTATGTTCCATGTAAGGATGCTCTAGTAGGGTTTGGAAACCATTGCCTACATTGCCGAAGGAGACAATAATGCATTCGTGAGTTTCTTCGGTGCCAGATTGTGTTGCCCTTTTCTTGATGCCCCTTTCCGCGCTTAATATTGGAGCACGTTCGATGCACCACACGTATACAGCATAGCCCAATTCGCTGGTACAATATTGTACACGAACATACATTTGATGAGTGGGAACTTTGCAAATATATGGCATCCAGAGCTGTATGAACTGCATAGTGTAAAGAAGCATTCATCATTCAGTACTTACCTTGTTTATAGGGTATAACAACGAACGCACACACACACACACACACACACACACGCACGCAAGCACGTACGCACGCACGTACGAGCACAGTCTTGATCATATATAGTCTATATATAAATATTTGATTTTAAAAACATAAAATAACACAAATCCGTACCTTTTTCCTCTTTCGGATTATCTACTGGTCCTGGATTAGCTTCAACGCCGGCCATTAGCAGCAGGATTCCGATAAACGCTACAACACCGACAACCTTTAAACAACCGTTGTAGTTCACGCATACTCGCAGGAGAACCACATCGAGGCCAGGTCCATGCCGAAATGTCCCGATACGGCTGCGGTACGTGCCAATATCTACACCCATTGTTATCGCTGAAACAAACAGTTAATCTGCCATAATCTATATTACTATTAATGCGAAATATTTATTTTTCTTAAATGTAGAAAAATATTCCAACATATCCCCCTACACACAATAAAAAAATTACACAACTGACGGAGATTGTGTGTATTTGGGCTTTTTTGTGGACTGGGAGTGGGTGCGTTTGCGGGTTCCATGGAGTGTGATGGGATGCGGGGCATATCTATTAGTTTCAACCTAACCCGAAATTAACATTTTGAACACGTTTGGTAAAAGTCGAACGAATATGTAGGACCAACCCTGTTGAATTATTTCCGACATGGCTAGAATTGAGGATCATACTTCCTTTGAAGACTTAGATAATTTCATCAAATAAACTATTTACAAAATGGTGGGAAGGAGAAAGCAGTGCTTTTAGGTGTCAAATGTGTCAAGCTCTCATCGTTATTAGGGCTTTAGCCGAGTTCGGTATAAATCGGATGCACATGAATCTTCTAGACTGCAAACTATAGCATTTTCATTAAGTCAAGGCCACAACTTTGATGCTTTATTATCCAATAGTAAATGTTTTCAAACTAATCCTTCGGCAAGCTATAATTTGATATTAAAACTCGGTTTAAGGTTGGTAAACATCGAATCCGAAATGAAGGCACATTTCATTTACCAAGGACAATAACTCTGAGGTTAATTATCAGATATAAGTGGTTAATGGTGTTCAAATTTGTTAAAACTCTGAGGTTAATTATCAGATATAAGTGGTTAATGTTTTTTCAAATTTGTTTAAAGAAGGTCAAGTATGAAGTGCGCTATAATACTAAAGGGTCGTTTCCGTTTCTGGTGAATTGTCTGATTAAATTGGTACAGTGGTCAGGAAATCCGTCAGACCCCTTTATTTACCAAGTTTCAAGTTTCAAGTTTATTCAGCAATCGGCAAATTTTGCCTTTGGCCATTTATAAAGTTTTTCAAAGAAATATGGCAAAGACAACACATATTGTAATAAACATATATAACATAATTACACATTCAACAATACATAACATGTATATTATTCTTGCGAAACAATCATATTGTCAAGGGTATTTTTTCTTATTACAAGAGCTTCTTGAATAAATTTTGAAAATTTTAACAACATTTTTCCATTTTTAGACGACATGATATATGTAAATTTATTGAGTGTCGGACAAGCTATGCGGCCTAAGTATTTAGGACGAATATCGTTGTATTTAGTACAACACAGCAAGAAATGGTATTCTGACTCAATAACATTCTGATTACAAAGTTTACATAATCTATTAGCACGATCAACACCATTATATCGCCCGGTCTCAATTTCAAGAGAATGTGAACTTAATCTTAAACACGTAAACTGTTTTCGTAGAGAATCACTTTTAAGTTTGTCAATTTAATCTTCATAGCAAAATGTGTTTTTACATTTTACATAATAATCAAGTTTAGGCGAATAATGTATACTCATACTCCATTCTTGAACAAACTGGTCTGGCAATCGCCTTTTAAGTAAAGGTAAATAATTGGTATTGTTCCTAAAATCGTTTGCTAAATTCGAATAACCAACATTGTCAATAATAGTTCTAATACGATTAGCCCAACAACTTCCGTTTATGCTATTACATTGTTCAATATATATACTGTATACAGGTGAATTAACATCACTCATTAATTTTAACCAAAATGTTAACGATCTTTCTTTACTTATAACAGTTAATGGAAATCGCCCTAATTCACCATAGGCAGCATAATTGGATGTCTGTTGACGTACTTCCATAACATGCTTGCACAATTTGATATGCAGTTTATCCCCTTCTTTATAATTATACACGCCCCACACTTCAGCTCCATACAATATAATTGGTACAATCATTGAATCGAATAAGGACAATTTGGTTTTTACATCTAACGGTATTCTATCGAACACAGATAGCAAATTATTATATGTCCTTAGGGCTTGATCGGAAAATGTTTTAACAGCGTTTGACAGGCTACCGGTATGAGTAAATGTAATGCCTAAATACGTAAAACTATCTACGATTTTAACTTTTTCGCCATTTATTAAAAACTCCACATTATGATTTGTTTTCCTTTTTTCGAAAATACACACTTTAGTTTTATTTACATTTATTTTTACCGAAGTTTATAGATCTCATCTGCATAAAATTTGTGATATTCCTAGTCGCAGAACATTTGTAGGTTGGTGTTCTACTTTAAAGCAGGTTTTCGTTGCGCCGATAGAACTTGAAAAAGATCTACGTAGTTTATGATAATGAAAACATTGCTGAAGAAGTTAACTTTTAATAATTTGATTTCGATCATTTAATTCCTTAACATCGTTTCATGCTCTAGCAAAACGCATTAGCTGGGAGATATATACCCCTTATGATGTAGCACGAAGTACGTCCCAATCTAAATGTGGATGGTTAAAGATGTCAAAGTTAAAGTCATCTCTCTTAATAACAGATTTTAATATGTATGTAATAATTTGAAATCGAGAGATGAAGATCGGGGATTGCTGGTATGTATCGGAACTGTTGGATTTATTCAACGTGACGTATGGCGGATAAATATTAGTGACCATATGAGCAAAGAACGGATTATCCATATTGAGCATGTCATCCAGAAGCCGAGATGCATTATTAAACGCATCAATCATGTCTCTCTGGCTAGAAGGTGACAAAGTCAACATGAAATCTCTTTCATAACAGTATAAAAACAAATTTGCACAAGTGGCGCACAGTTAGTACCCTTAGGAATACCAACAACCTGACGGTAAACAGTTTAACCGTATCTAAAAAAGATGTTATCTGAAAGAAAGTATTACGCCCTAACAAACATCGGCGCAAGTCCACATGTTATACTTATCATAAGGCATACAGGAAGTAAATCACTATGGTATTCATGCCTGGTGTAGCGAAAGGAGTTCCCACATATATAATACCTAATTGTTTTTGTGATAAAAGGCTATTTTTGAGTATTTAAGGCCTGTTTTTCTTGCTGAAATGACTTTATTGACTTGTTTGTGAGAGCTAAGAACCATTTGCATGGTTGTATGATGATTTTATTTATCAACTTGAAAGTTTTGAAAGTGAAAGTAGAACACATTTAAGAGGTGCCGAATGAATGCAGTTTGTTCCCGGTGTCAACAAAAATCAGAATTTCATTTTCTTACATGGCACATGACCCTTACTGTTCTCAGCAGTTTTCTACAGAGGAAAGTCTCATGACTAAGAATATGTAAGTGAATCTTAGTTTGAACTTCATTTTGAAAAATGGCTAACTAGAAAGCTTGGAATATATTGTACAGGACTCAATGGGATTTGTTTTACTTCCGGTACACCATTAGGGGCGTTTGTAAAGAAAGCCCTGCCATTATTACAAACAATTAAAATAGTGTCTCACTAGCAAATGTCTTCTGTATAAGCTGAATCAATTTATCTTTGATCAGATTATGCGGTAGAGTGGTGTATAAAGTGAAAAAGGTTCACTATTAGTCTGTTAGTTTAGTTCGTCTACAGAAAAAATGTAACCAGTTCAGAACAAAGTACCTTTAATGCAGAATTGCATACCATCGTTATCACATAATATAGGTGATAGTGTACATGATGTACTAACATACACGATAGAAACAACCCTGATCCAGCAACTGAGTACACCGCTAAGCACCGCTCCGCTGCCAAAGGTCATTTCATGGTACAGGCATCAGTCTAGGGCAGTCCCCAACAACATTCAACAAGGGTAAGTCAAATGAAAGGACGCGATTGTCCACAATAGTAATACAAACATATATGTTCTACTTGAATGTAATACGCATGTACCTGCTGTTAAACTCGATTTTAAAAAGGTATCTGTTCCCGAAATTTCTATTGATTACAATCAAAGGTCTTATCTAAAGGAATGTTGGATGGAACATACGTTAGTTTACCTTTAAAATCTGTATTTGACAAAAGTGACAGTATTTCCTGGGCCATTTATAACCATGTTTCTACAGTCTTAGACAAAATATTCCCTAATACGTGTTAGTCTAATCAACCATTGCCTCTCTTTTTTAAGGAAGCTGCTACAGCAGCAGTGATCAAACATTGTATGACTATACTGCAACAGTCTACTGACTACTTCAGCCTACATATTTGCTAGATGTGTTCAATATATGGCCAGAAACTTACGATATGGACAAAGATGTGTTACTAATGAACAAATAGGTGGTAACCTCCACATAGAAATGCCTATTATGTGTGTCTTTTTCGTCGTGGTGTGTGTGTGTGTATGTGTGCGTGTGTGTGTGTGTGTGTGTGTTTGGGGATGTGGGTTGGTGGTGGGTGGGGGAGGGGGGGGGTTAGAACATGGAATCTGTATATTTAGGACAGTAGGACAGACGGACATTTTACAATCCTAGTTATAAAATTGGTATGTGTTCGGCATTGTTAAGCTATTAAAACATATCAAAAAGGAGTATGATAATGGACCTTTAGAAACGGCCGAAAACGACACATACGAAATATTGCAGTCTCGGTTTGATTGAGACTGTTCATGAGCGGTAGTGAAGTTATTTGATATTTTGCAAACGATGAGTCCAAAAAAATATGAATGCTCTACTGCTTTGCTTGGCCCTTGCGGTCATTTTGAAATTCTAAAAATAGTATCATGTTGTTATTTGAGTGACCGACATCATCTATATGTTAAGATAAAATATATTCCTGAAAAATAAAACTAGAAATAAGCGAGAAAAAATTATTTTTTTACTATTTTTAGCATGGCCGCCATTTTGAATATCTAAAAATGGCACACAGGTGACTTTGTCAGTTTGGCCTTCTTTCTAAAAACGTTGGCATTGGTTTAAATGTTTGTTTTGTACAATTTGTGTTGCTTTTGTCCAACGCGTCTACGTAATTTCATATTGACCCCTAGCTGTATATACATGATCATTTATGTGTAATACTTATATTGCCTATTAATGCTGCATTGTTTGTTAGTGAATATAACCTGGAGGGGATATACATTACGTGATCCGAGTATTAACGTTCATATCCTCCGTGGTGCCACTGAGTTCCGTCGGTGTGTTCTTGGGCAAGACACTTTCCCTTAGCCCCGTCCGTCGGATGGGGACGTAAACCGGGCGGTCCCGTCCATCGGTCTATCCTCCGAGCACGTTAAAGAGCCATAGGAATTTATTCGATAATAAGAGTAGGGCAGGTTCCCGGATTCCTATGCATCCTTCCCCTCTCTCTGGGGCGGCTCTAAATAACCTATACTGTGTTGATGAGCCGTTAAACAACATTCAATTCAATTCATCCGACCCTTCTCCAAGAAGCGAAAACGGGGTTGGCTGTGGGTATGAAATAAAACTTAATTTCGGCTTTAGAAGTTTGCATATTGAATTAAAACATTTAGTAGGTAATTTAGGTAAAGTTTTTTTTTTTTTTTCAGTATTAAAACTATTTTTAAACATGTTTTATTGTCAAAATATCCATTATAATATCTTGCTAATATAAGCTTTCGCATCGCTTAATGAAATTAAGGCGGGATGTCCGCTTTTATTAGGATGACAATAGGGTAAAAATGAGATTTGGTGAACCCTACAACCTGGTTTAAACCCCCAGCGGCCTTTTTTGCCGATGACCTTTCCAAGCCGGTAGCCTTATTGTGAAACCTTTTGTGTCTGTGATGTCATATATTTCCTTTTATTCATCTTTATAATTGTTTGTTTTATGCGTGCTTTTGGGTTGTAGTCCTTGAATGCTTCTTTTCCTGTTCGACTTTTATATCTACTTTTAAATTAAGAAATGAACTTTTATATAGAATATATTTTGTATTGTTCGAATAACTACTGTTGGTGTGTGAGTGTGCGTGCGTGTGTGCGCGTGTGTGTTTGTTAGTGTGTGAATAACTTAAGTTGTATATCATATGTAAATATTTGTCTATTGTAAATTGTTAAAACCTTCTCATTACACAAGATTGCATAACGCCTTGTACACATTACTGCACTGCTACCATGTTATACTTTGTAGTTGTATTTGTAGCCTCACGGGCTTTATAGCCTACTGGAAATTTGAAATAAAATATCTATCTATATAAATGCAAGCCTATACAATCCGTGAACATGGTCAAAGAACTGTAAACTATTTTAACGTTTGTTCTAATCCTTTTGTTTCTTATGTTCATATTATGAAATAATTGTGTAAATATTTTAAATAACATATGTTTAAACAACTCAATATAATTAATCATGAAACAAGTGTCTATATATTATTCCCACTGAGTGCGACCGTTCAAGATAGATATGCACGCAATCACATTGAATTTCAAATTTAAAATTACTTCAAATAATGACATATCGCATTCAAACATCTTAACCCTATTCAAATCACGTACTTTTAACACCATAATACCGTCTACGAACAAAGGTTGTTCTCAATAACGCAATAATCGTAGTTTTTGTACGAATATACATACATATAGCTGACAGATCAACTGTAACATATTATTGCCGTTATGTCAATAAAACGATATTGAAGACGTTAAAGAGAAACATATAGAACATGTACTTGAACGGTAGTTCTAATGTTTGTTAGATTAGATTGAAAAGAGACGACTTTTTATTATCACAAAGACATTATAAAGGACGTTTTTTTTATATGAAAAGACAGCCAACTATAGGATTTCAAGTCAGGTTATTGAATGTTACGCGAGATTTTCTATGATTATAGGCGATTGTAGCAACGCTAAATGTAAAAACGTCGCTAAATGTAAATATTTAAGTCGATAAACGTAAAAAGGGTGGCTAAATGTAAATGTAAACGTCTGTAAATGTAAAAACGTGAGCGTCGATAAATGTAATAAAAAGGAGCTAAATGTAAAAACATTTTTTGTTGCTAAGTGTAAAAGGAAAAGCGACATATGTAAACACAAGAAACCAAAACTTTACAATCACATTTTGATAGTATAGTATCACGTCATTTTGTGTGTTTACAACATTGTACATTTTTCGAGATATCAATTCTCCTTTTTTACGTTTAGCGACAAAAGCTTTTACATTTAGCGACATTTTTACATTTAGCGTTGCTACATATGGCCAAAAGGCCATTTCAGCTATGTTTACTACAGCTACTACTGCTACTGCTATTGCTACTACTAGTACTTCTATTATTCGTACTACCTACTACTACTGCCGTTGACGTTGCTACTACTAATACTACTGCCACTGCTACTACTACTACTATTTCTATTTTTTACACTTGTTACACACTCTAACCAAGTCACGCCATATATGTCACATTGATGTGTATCTGAAGTTAGTCATGTGAATGCCAATAGCTATCGAACTTATACCAGTCAACGAATGAATGAAAGAATGAATGAATTGCGCCATATTCCAACACAATAATTACGTATCAATTGTTTGTAATTATATTCTCAATCTCATGCATTATATATTTACGGGGGGATAAAATAGTATTATTACTGGGAAATAAATAAAGCCTAGGTTTCAATTATAACAGTAAATAACACAAAACCCATTTAACCACACAATAACTGTCCTATTGAGACGCAACTACATCAATATCGAAACCATTAATCTGTTCTGACCGAATAGTGTCTATCCTGTGTTAATCATCGAGTACATACAACAGATTCGTTTCATCGTATACCGTGTTAAACATGTTAAAGTATCTACATATGTACATCTTCCAATACATGCATTTCTGTTCTACACCCACTTTTAGCTATGTCGCTTTTACTTTTTACACTTAGCAAGAAAAAAAAAGTTTTTACATTTGGCTCCTTTTTATTACATTTAGCGACGCTCACGTTTTTACATGTATTTAAATACGTTTGCATTTACACTTAGTCACCCCTTTTACATTTAGCGATCAACGTTTTTACATTTAGCGTTGCTACATGCGATAATGTAGAAAATGATGATGAAAAGCAATACTTCTCAATTCGAAATGTAACGCTCGATAATACATTTGGCGAAAATTGCTTGCTTTGCTAACTTGAATCGGTCATGAAAATAGTGGAAACAAATCCGTATATATTATTTGAATGCTTGAAGATGTTTACATAATATCTGTCACATTAAGAATCCATTCAAAATGTAATCATCATATCAGGCTATTTGCTCAAATTTGTATAAAACTGAACTAAATTTATTTCCAATAATTATTTCTCCTTCCAGTGGACACGATCTAACACAATCACGTCTGGGTCCCACCCGTCGAATTATAAATACTACCTCTGACATTTTCATCTTTATTAGGTTTGGGAGTTTGGGCATATAACTATCATGCTGTTCATATGGGGTCATGCTACTGACTTGGTAAGTCTATTACACTTAAAATGATTGTTAAAGGGCTACTGCTTATAAACTGAGTGTGAAATAAATATTAAACATGAAGGTGAAAGATTTACTGCATAGGACCGGTACGTGGCATAAACCAATGGATTTACATAAATTGATCTGGTACATATAAAACAAAATTTACATTGACAGAGTTGATATAAAAATAGTATTTCATATCAACAGTTAAAGGTAATTCTTAAAATACAAAACATGTTAACAAAATCGTTTGCTTAAAGCAAAATATAAGGTTCAGTAGATTTAGTTAACATGCTTATCAAACTAAACAATATTCATATAGTTTTCAAATGTTTCGAACAGTTTTACATAATACCAAAATGTTAAGACAAACTGATATGTTTACATCTAATTTACAAACTACTGTACTTAACAAATCACTAAACATTCAGCAATAACACACTTAATTAAGTATGTCCTACCTTTCACTGGCCTCTTCAATATATCATTCGAACAAAATAATTCACAGAAAACAAACGTCCTTGCATGTCGATTGACGCGTTCGATTTGACTCTGTGTGACTTTAACTTCCGAATAGGGCAGCTTGATTAGATTCGGTCCGTGTGCAAACATTGTGACGTTTGCATTTATTTAAGTGTTAGACAATAAGGGAGGTAAATGTAATAACTTTGCACGATTGTTTGAGTGTTTTGCATCACATAATTATGTATCCTTGCAAGCTGTGACAATAGTAAATACGGGTCAAGTACAAAATAAAACTCAAGTAGTTCCTAAAAGGAAAAATACAAATATCAGGTGTAATTCGGTTCGGTGCACAAGTCGACAGTTGACATTTTAAGGTAAAAAAAGTTCAAATAATACATACAAAAATATGGAAGTAAATGTGTTGCTAGATTTACAAGTAGACAGATCGACAGTTGACATTTTGAAGTTAAACAAGTACAAACAAGTACCAAATTAGACTCAAATAGTTTCTAAAAAGACGAATACATATAAAATGTGTAATTCGTTTCAAAGGCTTTGGTGCACAAGTCGACAGGTAGAAAGGTCGACATATGACATTTTGAAGTTAAACAAGTACAAACAAATACCAAATAAGACTCAAATTATTTCTAAAAAGCAGAATTCTTTCATAGACCTTCGTCCACTAGTCGAAAGGTCGACAGGTCGACAGTTGACATTTTAAGGAGAAAAGGTTCAAATAGGTCGACAGTTTATATTTTTGGTAAATGACGACAGGTGCAATTCGGTTCGTAATATTCGGGTTAGGATCAATAAAATGTAATAAGCTTTCTTGTTAGTAGATCTGATCCAATTTATACACGACGTCGACGTCATACAATCAAAACTATCACTCAGATGCAAAATATATCCTAAACATGGAACTCTTTGATTAATTCCAGCGTGCACCAATTTTTTTCGATATTTGTTAATATTGTTTCTTACAAAGATTCTCTTTTAGATTACTTGCGAGCGAAAACACCCTTGAAAAGTAGCACACGATGTAACTATTTTAACAATGAAATGTAGCTGGCGCAACGTTCAAACAAAGCCGGAACGCTTGAATATTTGAGGTAAGCAACATTTGAGTCATGGTAATTCGTTTGAGACGGTTTTATTGTAGGTTAATATAGTTAACCGTAGTTTTAAAGACCCAATGTCGAGACTATGATAATGCGATATATAACTTGCAGTTTTATCCAATCAGAACCGACCTAGTATTTTCTTCTCTCGAGACAACGCCTAGTTCGCCATTGTTGTCTTCAAGCGGATTCCTTAATCTTATGTTTACAACCATATAATTGTACAAAGGTGCAAACATCCTACTAAAAAAAGGATTATAAAATATTCCTGAAAATCTCCTTCACTAAATATGTTTGTTAAACGTGGACCTGGACGGATTTACTCAAAATAAAAGCACTCGGACAAGGAGTGCATAACAATCTCGTGAACATTCATCATAGAAAAATTACATCATCCGTGTCGTCTAAATCTGACCCAAAGGATACAGACTTATGGTCTAAGGAGCGTATTTGCGAGGCATTGAAGTATAAAAGGTATGGTTTTACCACTTATCTAAGCCTGCCGATCAGGATTTCAACGACGGTCATGGCCGTGCTATGAATAGTTCTGCACGTACGCCATTTAATATGCATGAATAAGATTCTCTCAACAGCGGGTTTATCGGCGAAGACAACACGAGCCATAATATATAAATCAAAGCGGCTCGGACATAAACCGAATTCGAACTGAGGTCTTAATTACTGGCTCAATCTACAGTAGCTGAATTGAGATGGAAAGTTAACCAAGCACCAATACAACATGTCATAAAATAATCGCCAGGTATTCCACAGAAGCGCATTGCTGCGAATTGATTGCCACCTGTAAACTTCATCCCGACCTATTTCAGAGCAGCAATACAGGCAGAACAAAATATTGATTGTGCAGCTTAACTTCTTCCAGGAGGTAATGAAATCGACACTCGAGTTATCAAAGTGGAAGTCATTGTATCATTGTACATTCTAATCATTCCATATTCACAGATCTGTGTCAATAGATGAATTTCGTGCAGATTTTCCAAAATATCAGAACGTTATGTATGAAAAAAAAAACATATCGAAGACAAGAACTGGATTCTTATGGTGAGTTGATTCATGATTATGTTCCGGCAATTTAGTGAAAATTATTTTTATATGAGTGCCATAATACATGTTCATCTTCTAGCCTCATGCTGAGGTTTTGCCCCTGTGAAAGTACACAACCTGGTTATTGAGCTAAATCAATCGAGAAATGCTGCATATGGATACTCTTCGACAACTTTACGTTATAACCACTCAGGATTTAATAAATTTGACAGACAAATAAGGATGCACGATTGTCAAGAGATATGCAATAGGTTCGACAATGTCGGATGCCAACTATCACAACAACTTTTTCAAAAGTGTTCATGTTTGTAGCATTGTAAGGGCTTGCATCCTGTTCAACAGTGTCAACTGACAGGCAAACTACCCACAACACAAAAAAATAAACAATGACGCATTGACAGCATAGGTGGTGTAGAAATGACAGCTTCACCACCTATAAATATAATTAACATGGCAGCAGAATTGCTGAATCTTCCCACCCGCACTTTTGTTGACAGACTGTTACACGATTTAAGAAACCGTTTTGTTAATGGAATAAAACAACTTTCGACTACAAGTTATAAATGCCACAATTTACAATCAGCTATCTAATTTGTTGGAAAAAGAACTTATTAACGGTTACACAATATGACTTTATGATTCATCGCCGTTTGACCGTGTATAGAATAACTCCCCTCGACTTGGCAGAAAGCATATACAAGAAACAACGAATAATTGTTGATTTAAATGCGCCTCATACAAAGTATTAATATCCTCACTGATAAGAATGATTTCTCAGTTTCATGCGTCGCATAAAAGTTCTGAACCTGCTAGTATTAATAGCCTCATTGATAAGAATGATTTCTCAGTTTCATACGTCCGTTTACACTTAGGAATAAGTCACATGAAATGGCTCAGTCTGAGCTGATGCTTATCAGCAGGGAAAATTGGCCATTACAGGCATAAAGTCACAAATCGCACAGGTTACACTGACCACACGCGACTTCATGTGTGGTTATATAGACCTCTATCAACAGATGTTGCTTGTTTCATCAAAAACTGTCGAAAAAAAGTGCTTTGATCGGTATATACATGGCTTATTAAATTTTGTGCGGTTTTTAGCACAAACATTCTTGTGGTTCGGTAATGATTGTCGGCCACCTCCGATTAGTGAGAATGGTTTGATTTATTTCGTAGCCGACTAAGTATGTTGTAAATTGAGATTTAATACTATCAAACAGTACCCGGCTGGAGTTCGTCATTATTATCGCCTTTTAGGTACAAGCGATCTTTAAAAATTAAAGTTGGTGCTTCGTGTGACAAAGAGGAACCAGTTTACTGTGTTGATGAACAGATGTCCAATAACTTTCCAAATTTTGAATAGGCTGCTGAAACTACTAATTACAGGAGCTATTGGAGAGTACGATATACTGATGTTAACTTCCGCATGTAGTATGACATTCTTTGGCTTTCTGCATTGTGGTGAATTCACTTCTTTGTATCTTGGGTTTGTTAAGTCTTCATGTGTGAGTTTGAATGACATTAGATTCATGAGAAATAAAGCTTATTCCATTGTTCATTTCAAGAGTTCTAAAAGTGACATTTGTCGTAAAGGGACTCGAGTACTACTTAACGCTACTAAATCGGCAAATTCGGACGGCAATATACCCAGTGAACCTGCTTGATGCTTATATTACTCTACCATCAAAATCCGACGCCGCATCGCATGGTCCTCTGTTCAAAACGCATTCAGACATGGTCTTAAATAAAAATATTTTCATTTCTCATGTCACGTTCCTTCTATCGAAGTTAGGTTTAGTTGATAGACATTATTCAGGACACAGCTTTCGGATCGGAGCCGCCATGTCTGCGCGCGGGCTCAGCTACTGATTACCTGAATAAAACAGTGGGGCGGTGGTCGTCTGATTGTTATGTCAAATCTATTCACAAAGAGGCGGATGTTATATGTAGGGCGCAGACGTCTATGTGTCAGTAAAAGTCTTCGTTCAGTTTGAAAATCGCGTTCGGCGATCACGTGTACAAAGGAAAACATCTTTCTCACATGACTAGAACTGGGAGAAAAACGGTTTCTACATTGTAAAGTACATTCAGTAAAACGTATTGCAAACTAAGCTAGGGCTTACAATTTATCTGAAAGTACAACGTCAATTTACTGATTTAATGTCTTATACTGTACTTATATCGTCTGGGTAATCTATATTGGAATGTGTTGTATATATACTATTTACAGTGACATGTTTTATGCCAATCATGTATGCCACACAAGTATATTATAGATGCACATGAGGACCGCATCACTGTGTTTGTGTACAGTAAAACATTTAGTCCCGATTGTTTGCATGGTATATTATACGGTACGTTCAGACACCTTAAAGATAAACAGTCCCTATTTTAACTGGTAATAACTCATGAATATGAATGAGTCACGTGTGAAGTAGTTTCAAATCTACGAACACCCCAAAAGTCGGTATATAAGACAGAAATCAATGCATACAATTTTAAATTTTTTACTTAGCCTCCGTACATGTAACATCGATAAATATACGGCTTCAGAATATATGTGATAAACAAAATAGTTGCCCGGCACGGGATTTGAACCACAACATTGCACTTTTAAGTTTTGAAGGATGTACGCTGAACAACTAGACCACGGCTATTTATTGGTATGTTGTAGTATTTTTAACACTAAGTAGGCATTACGTCACTAACTAGTGCGCACACACAAACTCATCAAGCGCTAAATAACAAGTCGAGATATGGTTGTTTTGAGGCGAAATATTAGTTTCATTTTGATAACATACAGTATTACACCAGGCAATGTTAATTTACACGTGCGACAAGATGGACTATATATATAAATGTATTGATTCATCTTGAGTTGCGTTCAAATATGTTAAGTTATTTTGCCTCATAATAAATGGTAGTTAGTATACTATTTTCTCAAGTAGCGTTATAAAATCAGAAGGTCGTGTGTTCGAACTTTTTTTCTGTAAACAAATACTGTTACCTGTGTATTGGTACGATGTGCACTTGTTGATGTCTATACAGTAAATGATTTTCTACTGTGTGTGAGTGTAGTTCTAAGGTTTATAGTAAAACTGATTTTCTACGCTATATTTGCTCGCTTAAATACCCGATTTCGATATGAGCTGGTGAACATGAAGTTACAAATAAGGACACGCCTACAAAGAAGAAATCGATTGATATAGGGACAGTGTAGCTTTAAATATGTATCCTTATTTAAAGTCTTGCTTTACAAAATGCATGTTAGTAACGGTAAAATTGGTTTAAGGTGTCGCATAATTTATATTGCGAACGCGTTACATCCGTAACGTAGCTGACATCATGTAAACAACAAAACGATGTCATGAGTTCTCTTAAAAAATTGCCGTCGTATTCAAGGTAAATTGACAACATTAAAGTGAAACGATCACGTCGTAGTTGTGTTATGTGATAAATAGAAAACTGCATTCGTGGCTGCGTAGTATTGTCTTCAATAAACTCGTTGGATAAAAAAATAGCATGCTCGGCAAAACTTCGGATCCTATCAGTTTATCTAACTCGTATATTAAAATCAATAATACACAGTCACTCATGTAAGATCCTCTATATATGTGCCGATTAAAAGTAAAGACTGAGTAACAGGTTCTTAAAATACCCGTGATTTAATATGAGTAAATGAATTATTATGAGTTTGTAACTCTTAATTTGACGCTCCAATTTTGGCGTTTTGTCTAGCTGGTTAAAGCCGTTTATATTGCGTCTATATAGTTTGGATTCTCAAAATATCTAAGTTATATATATATACCTTGTGGTCAGTAGATTATGAAATGGCGTACATAGTGTGCAGAATTGGATTGTTGTTGGCGTGATATTGAATTTAACGCATGTTTTATGTTTTGGAAAATGGTCCTATCATTTGAATTTCTTCATTCAATATATATATAAAAAATCACTACGTATTAACCATTTTTCCGTGAATACCTCATGTATGTGTTTATTTCACGTTGAACCGTCTCACCTTTAACCGCTGTAGGTTCGAATCCCACTGGGAACCCAACTTGTAAGCGAGAAAGTATCGATTCTAGGTATTACGTACTGAAACAAATGGGATGATCCGCCTCCACCATTACAATAATCAAACGTCACTTATAGCCTTAAATGTGCTAAAAATTACGTAAAACACAATTCTACCAAACAAACAATTTAAAATGCAAAATGGGCTTAAAACCAAGGGAGACGCATCTTACAGACAAAGTTTTTATTTAACCTTTGTTATCTTACCTTGTACCGAATATGTTCAAATACCTGTATAAGCTATTCAATTGCGAATGTATCGGAATATAATTTTAACTTACGCAAGTAAAGCCATTTCATAATTAAAATGATAAATTCCTTTTAGATAAAGTTACACTAATAATGAACATTTGGTATTTCCGCACAACAGTAAATGAACGAGCCGATATGAATTTAATATCATGGCATATAAAAAAAAAACACAAGTTTTTACATTAGCTTAACATTATAATTGAAAAAGTACGAGACACTATAAAAGTATACACTATTGAAGTACATGAACGCACCAAAATACCCTTCTCATTACATAATGTAGTAGATGCCGTCAGTTGTGAACATTTCAAAATATAGTACCGCACCTAATATAATGGGATTGTTTATCATATTTATATGAGCTTTAAAGAAACACATACAGCAAATGAAAAAGCAAAGTACACACACATCAAGTATTCAATCATATGATCGTATTATGTCAACAGTTTAAAATAATGTCCAAAACATATATTTATTTAGCTTCGGCAGCTGATACTTATATGGGTATTGTATTTGTCTATGGTTAACAAACTGTGAATCATGTAGTTGGCGATAAGCATGCATTATAACTTCAATTCCTAGTGAAATCGTCTAACAAACTTGAATGGTATAAACACATATTTTGCAATGTTCAAAGGTTACCGTTTTACTTGATGAAAAATCAGTCTACTGAAGTGTAGTATGCGGTAATATTTCCGGGATCTTTACGTCCCGGATTTTTTACGGAGCATAACGAAAGTGAAACTGAATGAAACCGCTAGTATTGGAATGGAATAAGTGCAAATCTGCATTTTCATGGAATAATATCCATAAATACACGAATATATAACGAGAAAGTGTAGTGTTGAATCGGTACTATTTATAAAAAATAACAAATAACAAAATAATTTATACTTAGAAAAATTGGTTAAAGTTTATAACATTGGTTAAAGTTTGTATATAGGCTTGAATATCAGATTAAAATTGGTATACAGGATTGGATCTCGCAATCTACATAATGGATTGAAACTTCACGCATGCATTATTCATTATAAGACCACAACAAAGAGCCAAGTTACATAAATCTTTGCTTTCGTTTAAATATTTAAGACCCCTTATGATTTAATAAAAAAAGCAATTTCATCTTGTCCAGTCACTTTAAAACATGATTTGTATCGATTTTCGTTTGAAGGATTATGTCCATAAAACATTGGCCAGGTTTCAAAATAAACAATATTGACGCATTCATTGTGTAGTCATTGCTTTTGAGAATTAACAAGAGGTCAATAACCTTGAAGATCTACTGATAGGTTTTGATAGCTAGATCAGCATTCCTGTGAAGTTTCATGAAAATCTGTCAAGAAGTTTCAGAGAAGTCGTTACAAGTTTTTATATATATCTCTAGATAAACAAAATGGCTACTGGCAACCATGTTTAATGTCGAATCAAAATAATTTTCAACAAGGACCAACATCATGTGATGCTGATCATTTTATAAAATCCCATAATCAATATCACTTATAGTTTTCAACAAGTTGCTGCTACAAATCTGTTTTTTAAAAATCTATTTTTAGCTATGGTGGCCATCTGGAATTTCCGCCGATCTGAAATATTAATAGGATCAACTAGACATCAAGAGCAATATTTCTGTTAAGATTCATGAATATCCAGTTTGTTTTAGAGGAATATTCGCTACAAGTTTTTACTATATAACTATGTAAAAAAAGATGGCCGCTGGCAGCCATGTTTAATGTCGAATCAAAATGATTTTCAACAAGGACCAATATCATTTCATGTTGGCCATTTTAGAGAAAGTCCCATATCAATATCACTTATAGTTTTCAAGAAGTAGTCTCTACAAACTTGTTTTTTAAAAATCTATTTGTAGCTGTCGTGGCCATCTTAAATTTCCGGCCGACCTGAAAATTTGCTAGGATCACCTAGATATCAGGAGCAACATTACTTTGAAGTTTCATGAACATCCATCAAGTAGTTTCAGAGGAGTAGTCGCTACACGCTTTTACTATATAACTTTATGTAAACAAAGATGTCTGCTGGCAGCTATGTTTAACGTTGAAACAAAATGATTTCCGACAATGACACACATCATGTCATGCTGCTCATTTTAGAAAAGTCCCATATCAATTTCAGTTACAGCTTTCAGGAAGTAGTCGCTACAAATTTGATTTTTAAATCTATTTTTAGCCGTGGCGGCCATCTTGAATTTCCGGCCGATCTGAAGTTGTGCTAGGATCAGCTAGACAACAAGTGCAACATTCCTGTGAAGTTCCATGAAAATTCGAAAAGTAGTTTCAGAGGAGTAGTCGCTACAAATTTTTATTATATAACGGTATGTAAACAAAGATGGCCGCTGGCAGCCATGTTTAACGTCGAATCAAAACGATTTTCAACAAGGATCAACATCATGTCATGCTGATCATTTTAGAAAAAGTCTCATATCAATATCACTTATAGTTTTCAAAAAGTAGCCGCTACAAACTTGTTTTTTAAAACTCTATATTTAGACGTGGCGGCCATCTTGAATTTCCGGTCGACCTAAAATCTTGCTAGGATCAATAAGACATCAAGAGCAACATTCCTGTGAAGTTTCATAAAAAATCCATTATGTAGTTACAGAGAAGTAGTCGCTACAAATTTGCTTTTTAGACATCTATTTTTAGCCATGGCGGCGAACTAGAACTTACGGCCGACCTAACATTTTGCTATGATCAATTAGATATCAAGAGCAACATTTCTGTGAAGTTTCATGAAAATATGTTTAGTAGTTTCAGAGGAGTAGTTGCTACAAGTTTTTACTATATAACTCTATGTAAACAAAGATGGCCGCTGGAATCGATTTCGATGGCAAGATGCGATAGTCGATGGTAAGATACGATAGTCGATGGTAAGATGCGATGGTCGATGGTAAGATGCGATGGTAAGATGCAATGGTCGATGGTAAGATAAGATGGGCGATGATGATGGTAAGATGCGATGGCAAGATGCGATGGTCGATGTTAAGATGCGATGGACCATCGACCATCGCATCTTAGTAGTATAGAAGGTGAGGGTTTCAGCACAGTTTCCCAGAGCGGGCAACGGGCGCCAAGCAACTGTAAAATGTGTCGGCCATGGCTATTAACTCAAGTACACCATCATTTACAAAACATCTAAATGATAGGCATACTTGGACCAAAAGCCCTGAAACACATTATTGATAACTTGAGCAAACCCGCTCTAGGAAACTATTGCTGAAACCTCCACTCTCTATACTACTTGTATATATTATTAATTAGATTATTTTTTATTAATTTCGACGAAATTTCCCAATCACACGACTCAAAACGGCATTAACACACGGTCTTCTAGCAGGAGTATTTCTACATTTTGCAATATTGAACGAGTAACGATAAGCAGGACGCAAGCGAGTTAGACAAGATATTTGCATCTGACATTAAAACAAGCATGCTACAAGCATCAATAATAATTTAACTATACTACATATGAGTGAAATGAGAAAAATACGAGCAAGCATAGCAGAAGGAAAAAGATGGGGGAAAGATATCAAAGAATTGCAAGACAAATTAAAAATCCTAGTAGCCTAAAGAAAGGCAAAACTTCTAGGCGTGAGCGGTAGCTAGCATATTTCACTACCACTCATGAACAGTCTCAATCAAACCTAGACTGCAATATTTCGTATGTGTCGTGCTCGGCCGTTTCCATAGGTCCATTATCATACTCTTCTATCTCCAGAATGTAGGACACTTAGAGCAAAAATAGCTGCGGGGATGAGATGGGGGAGAAACGTCAACGAATTACAAAAACAATTACACGGATTAGATGAAATATTGAAAACCAAGAAAGACCAAGAAGAAGACCAAGAAGAAGAACAAAATGATATCGACGATACACAAGAAATGTCAGATGATAGTACAAATCAAAATGACACCGAAGATAGTACAGAAGATATTGAGGATGATTTGCGAAATAGATTCGCGGATCTTTGTACAAAAGTAAAACATGGTATGCAGAAAAAGGAAGATCTGTATGAAATCTCAAAAATATATATACAGCTGAAAAAACTTGGATTCATAGTCGAAAAAGATAAACATGAAATACTCGATTGGTTGGACAAAGTTTTTGTTGCAAATAAATACAGATAATCTCATATATTTTCACCGAAAGTAGAGAAATTTAATCTAAACCTATATTATATACAATGAACTTTCAAAGGTAGACTTCACAAAGGGAAATAGTGGAAAAACAAAACTGCAATCTATTCCAGGGATAGAAAAAGCATTCATCGATGATATATATGTATTTGGGTATCTAGGAAAAAATGATGTTCAAGCAAAACAAGGAAAGGTGATGTTAACCGAAGGAAAAAAAGGTGCTGCAAAACATATTGTACAAACAATAGCAACATTCGTGTCGAAAACTATTAGACATGGACGAGACTATTGTAATCTCAAAATCTGTTATTGTACATTGAACAAGAATCAGAATAGCAGTATCTCGAAAACTATAGAAATAAGTGAATCGCATACAAGTAGTAGAGCAAGAATGAACTGGGAACGCACACGGAAAGAAAAACCAATAGGAAATGTACTCTCAAAGATAGATGTGTCAAACATTCCCATAAATGTAGTGGAAGAGAAAAAAAAAATCTTTGTCAACTTCTAAAAATATAGTGGGACTGGGAATATACTCTATATACTACATAAAAGACTACTCTGGAACAATGAAAAGATCCAGTCTGGTTGATTATTTCAACTTTGACAGAACGAAGAGCCTATTTTCTGGAATGCAGAGTGAAACGCCCACAATTCTAGAGAATACGAAATCAGTCGGAAATAATGTCTTCACTACTGTACAAACGACAGGTGGAAATGTTGTGAGAACAAAAATATACAACAAGATAGTCTCAAAGTTTGAAGCTGATGATGTACAAAAAGTATTCGGAGGACATCTAGCTGATTTTATTGATTCCAAATCTAAACGTTTGCGAAATACATTCTCGCACCCAGATGTGCAAAGACGAGAATGTACTAGAGTTGAACTTTCAATATACGGAGAACATAACCATTTGTCAGGAACACATATTCTAGAAGAAACTGTAGTAGAACTCTCGGGTATATTCTATATACAACCAGCAAAAAATCAATGGACAAATCTAGCGAAGAATATTGATAGAAATATGAATATACTAGATAGAGTTCAAAATACTTTGTACATTATTTGGTTTTGTAACACACACACTGGTAGAATGGCAGGGACTTCATTCTCACCAAAAGTATCACGGAAAAAAGCAAAGAAGTATGCTGTGTCAGCATTTGGCTTTCGTTGTTGCACAATATTCGTGCTTGATATACTGCAATACGAAAATGGAAAATTTCTATTTGCTCTACTAGAATACAACACCAAAGAAAAAGATACGAAAACAATCCTTTGTGATCAAAATCCTTCCAAGGCTAGAACAACGAAGATAGAACCAACAGACTACCTCCCACCAACACATTGTGTAGAGTGGATATGGAAGAGAATGGGGAAGAATAGAATAGGTGATGCGAAGCCTCCATTTCAAATTCTTCAACAAGAAACAGATAGAAAGATATCAATGAACTCCAACAAGAAAAGAGAAAAAATAATTGCACAGATATTTGAAGAAGAGGAAAAGGGAAAATGGGTAGAGGTGAACAAAAAAGTGCAGGAGAAAGTTTGGGAGGAAAAAGAAAAAGAGTTGCGTGAGTTAGAAAAAACATGTGAGAAAAATAGAAAGAGAATAGAAAAGATTAGAAAACGAGTAGAACAATTTTATTGTGATTTTCCCGATTGTATAGAATATGTTAGTCGCATACCTATTGGAAAATCCTATCTGGTAGGGTTTGCAAATTATACTAAGAAAAAATATGATTAAAATATTTTCTATTTGAAAAACGATTCCAGTCATCATACAGTCTATGCTACTGAAGGATTAAAGAGGATTTATAAACGAGTAGAATAACTTGGACTCACAATTGATGATAATTGGAGCGACTCACGTTCATGCATACTAGACAAAGTACTAGTGGAAAGTTTTCCTCCTACAGAAAATATATGGTGTGCAAAAACTATACGATGGAATCCGACAAAGATATTGGAGATTAACAACAGCAAAAAGAGAAAAACTGTACTAGAAGGTGAAAAGGAGTATTTGGAATTGAATGAATATTTGTTGGATTCTGATGAGAAAGTGAAAAAGGCAGTGATATGTATTTCTATGCCGGAGGGTGACTACATGTGCAGAAAGTGTGTACGGCATGGAAAGAAAACAATACCAGGTTTGTACTATGAAGAAAATGATGTTCCAGTTTTTGGGTACTATCTAGAAAATGAAATGAAGAAAGTTACAGAAGAAACGAAGTCACCAATTGTAGTACACCTTGGAAAAGAAAAGACAACACATACAAAGAAGAAAGCCAGATTAGCAATTACAGTACTAGATGATATAGTAGAAGTATTGAACAAACCAGCTCCTCCGAGTTCTACAAAACATGTCAAAGATATTCCGAAAACAACATACAAAATATGCAAATATTCTAGAAAGACATTTCGTAGGAAAGACAGAATATATCTACATGTGATGATTGACAACAAAGACGTAGGGATATATGGCTACTACCTATAAAGAGAAATGGAAAAGTATTTAGGGGATGGAAAGAAAAAACATATCTTGCTCAATATTGGAAATCTAAGATAGAAATACTTCTACAAGAAAGCCTGATGTTGATGTTATTTGGACAGAATGTTGAGATTTCGATTCAGATGATTGGGGAAATTTCACCGAAAGAGGACTCTAGATGTTTTTCGGTAGAGATATTTCCAAATGGGGTTCTGGTAATGTTTGTGGAGCTACGTGTTGAAATATCACCCAGTCAGAGATATCGAAATATCAGGGATGCTGAAATAGCATCAAATCAAGAATACTGAGATATCACAGAATCAAGAATACTGAGATATCACAGAATCAAGAATACTGAGATATCACAGAATCAAGAATACCGATATATCACAGAATCAAGAATACTGGGACATCACAAAATCAAGAATACTGAAAATTGCAGCAAAACAGAGATATTGAGATATCATCAAATCAAGAATACTGAGATATCACAGAATCAAGAATACTGAGATATCATCAAATCAAGAATACTGAACTTGCAGCAAACCAGAGATATTGAGATATCATCAAACCAGAGATACTGAGATATGACAGAATCAAGAATACTGACATATCACAGAATCAAGAATACTGAGATATCGCAGAATCAAGAATACTGGAACAGCATCAAATCAAGAATGCTGAGATATCACAGAATCAAGAATACTGGAAGAGGATCAAATCAAGAATACTGAGATATCACAAAATCAAGAATACTGAACTTGCAGCAAACCAGAGATATTGAGATATCATCAAATCAAGAATACTGAGATATCACAGAATCAAGAATACTGAGATATCATCAAATCAAGAATACTGAACTTGCAGCAAACCAGAGATATTGAGATATCATCAAACCAGAGATACTGAGATATGACAGAATCAAGAATACTGACATATCACAGAATCAAGAATACTGAGATATCGCAGAATCAAGAATACTGGAACAGCATCAAATCAAGAATGCTGAGATATCACAGAATCAAGAATACTGGAAGAGGATCAAATCAAGAATACTGAGATATCACAAAATCAAGAATACTGAACTTGCAGCAAACCAGAGATATTGAGATATCATCAAATCAAGAATACTGAGATATCACAGAATCAAGAATACTGAGATATCATCAAATCAAGAATACTGAACTTGCAGCAAACCAGAGATATTGAGATATCATCAAACCAGAGATACTGAGATATCACAGAATCAAGAATACTGACATATCACAGAATCAAGAATACTGAGATATCGCAGAATCAAGAATACTGGAACAGCATCAAATCAAGAATACTGAGATATCACAGAATCAAAAATACTGGAAGAGGATCAAATTAAGAATACTGAGATATCACAGAATCAAGAATACTGAGATATCATCAAATCAGAGAGACTGAGATATCACAGAATCAAGAATACTGACATATCACAGAATCAAGAATACTGAGATATCGCAGAATCAAGAATACGGGAACAGCATCGAATCAAGAATACTGAGATATCACAGAATCAAGAATACTCGAACAGCATCAAATCAAGAATACTGAGATATCACAGAATCAAGAATACTGAACTTGCGTCAAATCAAGAATACTGAGATATCACAGAATCAAGAATACTGGAACAGCATCAAATCAAAAATACTGAGATATCACAGAATCAAGAATACTGAGATATCATAGAATCAAGAATAATGAGATGTCACAGAATCAAGAATACTGAAACAGCATCGAATCAAGCATACTGAAATAGCAGCAAATCATGAATACTGAAATAGTAACAAATCAGAGATGTCGAGATATCATCAAATCATGAATACTGAAAAAGCAGCAAATGAAGAATAATGAGACATCACAGAATCAAGAATACTGAGACATCACAGAATAAAGAATACTGAAACTGCACAGAATCAAGAATACTAAATTCATCGAATCAAGACTATTGAAATAGCATCGAATCAGAGATACTGAAATAGGAGCAAATCAAGAATACTGAGATATAATCAAATCAAAAATACTGAACTTGCAACAAACCAGAGATATTGAGATATCATCAAATCAAGAATACTGAGATATCATCAAATCTGGAATATTGAGATATCATCAAATCAAAAAAAAGAGATAGCAGCAAATCAAAAATACTGATACAGCATCGAATCAAGAATACTGAGATATCATCAACAAACCAAAAATACTGAGATAGCAGCAAATCAGAGATCTCGTGATTTAATCAAATCATGAATACTGAAATAGCAGCAAATCAAGAATACTGAAACAGCATCGAATCAAGAATACTGAGATATCATCAAATCAAGAATACTGAGATAGCAGCAAGTCAGAGATATTGAGATATCATTGAATCATGAATACTGAACTTGCAGCAAACCAGAGATATTGAGATATCATCAAACCAGAGATACTGAGATATCACAGAATCAAGAATACTGACATATCACAGAATCAAGAATACTGAGATATCGCAGAATCAAGAATACTGGAACAGCATCAAATCAAGAATACTGAGATATCACAGAATCAAAAATACTGGAAGAGGATCAAATTAAGAATACTGAGATATCACAGAATCAAGAATACTGAGATATCATCAAATCAGAGATACTGAGATATCACAGAATCAAGAATACTGACATATCACAGAATCAAGAATACTGAGATATCGCAGAATCAAGAATACGGGAACAGCATCGAATCAAGAATACTGAGATATCACAGAATCAAGAATACTGGAACAGCATCAAATCAAGAATACTGAGATATCACAGAATCAAGAATACTGAACTTGCGTCAAATCAAGAATACTGAGATATCACAGAATCAAGAATACTGGAACAGCATCAAATCAAAAATACTGAGATATCACAGAATCAAGAATACTGAGATATCATAGAATCAAGAATAATGAGATGTCACAGAATCAAGAATACTGAAACAGCATCGAATCAAGTATACTGAAATAGCAGCAAATCATGAATACTGAAATAGTAACAAATCAGAGATGTCGAGATATCATCAAATCATGAATACTGAAAAAGCAGCAAATGAAGAATAATGAGACATCACAGAATCAAGAATACTGAGACATCACAGAATAAAGAATACTGAAACTGCACAGAATCAAGAATACTAAATTCATCGAATCAAGACTATTGAAATAGCATCGAATCAGAGATACTGAAATAGGAGCAAATCAAGAATACTGAGATATAATCAAATCAAAAATACTGAACTTGCAACAAACCAGAGATATTGAGATATCATCAAATCAAGAATACTGAGATATCATCAAATCTGGAATATTGAGATATCATCAAATCAAAAAAAAGAGATAGCAGCAAATCAAAAATACTGATACAGCATCGAATCAAGAATACTGAGATATCATCAACAAACCAAAAATACTGAGATAGCAGCAAATCAGAGATCTCGTGATTTAATCAAATCATGAATACTGAAATAGCAGCAAATCAAGAATACTGAAACAGCATCGAATCAAGAATACTGAGATATCATCAAATCAAGAATACTGAGATAGCAGCAAGTCAGAGATATTGAGATATCATTGAATCATGAATACTGAACTTGCAGCAAACCAGAGATATTGAGATATCATCAAACCAGAGATACTGAGATATCACAGAATCAAGAATACTGACATATCACAGAATCAAGAATACTGAGATATCGCAGAATCAAGAATACTGGAACAGCATCAAATCAAGAATACTGAGATATCACAGAATCAAAAATACTGGAAGAGGATCAAATTAAGAATACTGAGATATCACAGAATCAAGAATACTGAGATATCATCAAATCAGAGATACTGAGATATCACAGAATCAAGAATACTGACATATCACAGAATCAAGAATACTGAGATATCGCAGAATCAAGAATACGGGAACAGCATCGAATCAAGAATACTGAGATATCACAGAATCAAGAATACTGGAACAGCATCAAATCAAGAATACTGAGATATCACAGAATCAAGAATACTGAACTTGCGTCAAATCAAGAATACTGAGATATCACAGAATCAAGAATACTGGAACAGCATCAAATCAAAAATACTGAGATATCACAGAATCAAGAATACTGAGATATCATAGAATCAAGAATAATGAGATGTCACAGAATCAAGAATACTGAAACAGCATCGAATCAAGTATACTGAAATAGCAGCAAATCATGAATACTGAAATAGTAACAAATCAGAGATGTCGAGATATCATCAAATCATGAATACTGAAAAAGCAGCAAATGAAGAATAATGAGACATCACAGAATCAAGAATACTGAGACATCACAGAATAAAGAATACTGAAACTGCACAGAATCAAGAATACTAAATTCATCGAATCAAGACTATTGAAATAGCATCGAATCATAGATACTGAAATAGGAGCAAATCAAGAATACTGAGATATAATCAAATCAAAAATACTGAACTTGCAACAAACCAGAGATATTGAGATATCATCAAATCAAGAATACTGAGATATCATCAAATCTGGAATATTGAGATATCATCAAATCAAAAAAAAGAGATAGCAGCAAATCAAAAATACTGATACAGCATCGAATCAAGAATACTGAGATATCATCAACAAACCAAAAATACTGAGATAGCAGCAAATCTCAGATCTCGTGATATAATCAAATCATGAATACTGAAATAGCAGCAAATCAAGAATACTGAAACAGCATCGAATCAAGAATACTGAGATATCATCAAATCAAGAATACTGAGATAGCAGCAAGTCAGAGATATTGAGATATCATTGAATCATGAATACTGAAAAAGCAGCAAATCAGAGATATTGAGATATCATCAAATCAGGAATACTGGGATAGTAGCAAATCAGAGATCTCGAGATATCATCAAATCATGAATACTGAAATATCAGCAAATCAAGAATACTTAGATATCAGCAAATCAAGAATACTGGAACAGCATCGAATCGAGAATATTGGAACATCACAGAATCGAGAATATTGGAACCTCCATCATGAAATATAGAAATGTCTAAAATCCACCAAAGAATCAAGGATATTGGAACATCACAGAATCCATCATGGAATACTGAAATATCATAGAATCTATCACAGAATCAAGGATATTGGAACATCACAAAATCAAAGATATTGGAACATCACAGAATCACAGGTATACTGAAATATCACAGAATCACAGGTATACTGAAATATCACCCAGTCAGGGAAACTAGAATATCATCCAGACAGAGATAAGTTGAGTTAGGAAAGCAAGCTATTTCCATCTAGGAATACAATAAGCATGAAACATACAGTAAGAATACAGCAAACATAATCTAACCATATCATGTAAACGAAATTAGAAAATTATTCCTGATTCTGTGATATGTCAGTATTCTTGATTTGATGATATCTCAGTATTCTTGATTTTGTGATATCTCAATATTCTTGATTTGATGCTGTTCCAGTATTCTTGATTCTGTGATATCTCAGTATTATTGATTTGATGCTGTTTCAGTATTCTTGATTCTGCGATATCTCAGTATTCTTGATTCTGTGATATGTCAGTATTCTTGATTCTGTGATATCTCAGTATCTCTGATTTGATGACATCTCAGTATTCTTGATTCTGTGATATCTCAGTATTCTTGATTTTATGCTGTTCCAGTATTCGTGATTCTGTGATATTTCAGTATTCTTGAATTGATGCTGTTTCAGTATTCTTGATTCTGCGATATCTCAGTATTCTTGATTCTGTGATATGTCAGTATTCTTGATTCTGTGATATCTCAGTATCTCTGGTTTGATGATATCTCAATATCTCTGGTTTGCTGCAAGTTCAGTATTCTTGATTTGATGATATCTCAGTATTCTTGATTCTGTGATATCTCAGTATTCTTGATTTGATGATATCTCAATATCTCTGGTTTGCTGCAAGTTCAGTATTCTTGATTTGATGATATCTCAGTATTCTTGATTCTGTGATGTCCCAGTATTCTTGATTCTGTGATATCTCAGTATTCTTGATTCTGTGATATCTCAGTATTCTTGATTTGATGCTGTTTCAGTATTTTTTGTTCTGTGATATCTCAGTATTCTTGAATCTGTGATATTTCAGTATTCTTGATTTGATGCAAGTTCATTATTCTTGATTCTGTGATATCGCAGTATTCTTGATGCTGTTCCAGTATTCTTGATTCTGTGATATGTCAGTATTCTTGATTCTGTGATATCTCAGTATTCTTGATTCGATGCTGTTTCAGTATTCTTGATTCTTTGATGTCCCAGTATTCTTGATTCTGTGATATATCGGTATTCTTGATTTTGTGATATCTCAGTATTCTTAACTCTGTGATATCAAAGTATTCTTGATTCGGTGTTGTTTCAGTATTCTTGATTCTGTGATATTTCAGTATTCTTGATTTGATGCAATTTCAGCATTCCTGATATTTCGATATCTCTGACTGGGTGATATTTCAACACGTAGCTCCACAAACATTACCAGAGCTCCCATTTGGAAATATCTCTACCGAAACACATTTAGAGACATATCTGAAGTTTGGCAAGTCCTCTTGCTAGCATGTCCTAGGAAAGAACATTACTAGAACCTCGTTTGGTATACCTCTACCGAAATGAAATGTAGCGATGCACCTGAAGTTTAGCAAGTCCTCTTTCGGTGAAATTTCCCCAATCATCTGAATCGAAATCTCAACATTCTGTCCAAATAACATCAACATCAGGCTTTCTTGTAGGAGTATTTCTATATTTTCCAATATTGAGCAAGATATGTTTTTTCTTTCCATCCCCTAGAAACTTTTCCATTTCTCTTTGTAGGTAGTAGCCATATTTCTCTACTTCTTTGTTGTCAATCATCACATGTAGATATATTCTATCTTTCCTACGAAATGTCGTTCTAGAATATTTGCATATTTTGTATATTGTTTTCGGAATATCTTTGACATGTTTTGTAGAACTCGGAGGAGCTGGTTTGTTCAATACTATTTTCTACTATATCATCTAGTACTGTAATTGCTAATCTGGCTTTCCTCTTTGTAGGTGTTGTCTTTTCTTTTCCAAGGTGTACTACAATTGGTGACTTCGTTTCTTCTGTAACTTTCTTCATTTCATTTTCTAGATAGTACCCAAAAACTGGAACATCATTTTCTTCATAGTACAAACATGGTATTGTTTTCTTTCTATGCCGTACACACTTTCTGCACATGTAGTCACCCTCCAGCACAGAAATACATCTCGCTGCATTTTACACTTTCTTATCACAATCCAGCAAATATTCATTCAATTCCAAATACTCGTTTTCACCTTCTAGTACAGTTTTCTCTTTTTGCTGTAGTTAATCTCCAATATCTTTGTCGGATTCCATCGTATAGTTTTAGCACTCCATGTATTTTCTGTAGGAGGAAAACTTTCCACTAGCACTTTTTCTAGTATGCATGAACGTGAGTCGCTTTAATTATCATCAATTGTGAGTCCAAGTTCTATAACTCGTTTACAAATCCTCTTCAATCCTTCAGTAGCATAGACTGTATGATGACTGGAATCGTTTTTCAAATAGAAATGTTTTGAATCATATTTCTTCTTGGTATAATTTGCAACCCCTACCAGATAGGATTTTACAATAGGTATGCGACATATTCTATACAATCGGGAAAATCACAATACAATTGTTCTACTCGTTTTCTAATCTTTTCTATTATCTTTCTATTTTTCTCATATGTTTTTTCCAACTCACGCAATTCCTTTTCTTTTTCCTCCCAAACTGTCTCCTGCACTTTTTTGTTCACCTCTACCCATTTTCCTTTTTTCTCTTCTTCAAATATTTGTGCAATTATTTTTTCTCTTTTCTTGGTGGAGTTCATTGATATCTTTCTATCTGTTTCTTGTTGAAGAATTTGAAATGGAGGCTTCTCATCACCTATTCTATTCTTCCAATTTCTCTTCCATATCCACTCTACACAATTTGTTGGTGTTAGGTAGTCTGTTGGTTCTATCTTTGTTGTTCTAGCCTTGGAAGGATTTTGATCACAAAGGATTGTTGTCGTATCTTTTTCTTTGGTGTAGCATGCTAGTGGAGCAAATAGAAATTTTCCATTTTCGTATTGCAGTATATCAAGCACGAATATTTGGCAACAACGAAAGCCAAATGCTGACACAGCATACTTCTTTGCTTTGTTCCATGATACTTTTGGTGAGAATGAAGTCCCTACAATTCTACCAATTCTACAATACCAAACAATGTACAAAGTATTTTGAACTCTATCTTGTATAATCATATTTCTATCAATATTCTTCGCTAGATTTGTCCATTGAAGTTTTGCTGGTTGTATATAGAATATACCCGGGAGTTCTTCTACAGTTTCTTCTAGAATATGTGTTCCTGACAAATGGTTATGTTCTCCGTATATTGAAAGTTCAACTCTTGTACATCCTCGTCTTCGCACATCTGGGTGCGAGAATGTATTTCGCAAACGTTTAGATTTGGAATCAACAAAATCAGTTAGACGTCCTCCGAATACTTTTTTTGTACATCACCAGCTTCAAAATTTGAGAATATCTTGTTGTATATTTTTGTTCTCACAACATTTCCACCTGTCGTTTGTACAGTAGTGAAGACATTATTTCCGACTGATTTCGTATTCTCTAGAATTGTGGGCTTTTCACTCTGCATTTCAGAAAATAGGCTCTTCGTTCTGTCAAAGTTGAAAAAATCAACCAGACTGGATCTTTTCATTGTTCCAGAATAGTGTTTTGTGTAGTCTATAGAGTATATTCCTAGTCCCACTCTTTCTAGAAGTAGGCAGAGATTCATTTTCTTCTCTTCCACTACATCTATGGGAATGTTTGACACATCTATCTTTGAGAGTTCATTTTCTATTGTATTTTTTCCGTTTGCGTTCCCAGTTCTTTCTTGCTCTACTACTTGTATGCGATTCAATTATTTCTATAGTTTTTGAGATACTGCTTTTCTGATTCTTGTTTAATGTACAATTACAGATTTTGACATTACAATAGTCTCGTCCATGTCCAATAGTTTTCGACACGAATGTTGCTATTGTGTGTACAATATGTTTTGCAGCACTTTTGTTTCCTTCGGTTAACATCACCTTTCCTTGTTTTGCTTGAACATCTTTTTTTCCTAAATACCCAAATACATATATCATCGATGAATGCTTTTTCTATCTCTGGGATAGATTGCAGTTTTGTTTTTCCACTATTTCCCTTTGTGTAGTCTACCTTTGAAATATCTGATACCAGGCATTTTCTTTTGCTATATAGTATGCTAGATATCTACTCGAACGAATCCCCAAAGTGCTCCCATCTATCTCCATGTTATTTTTGTTTGAGTTCATTCTATATAATATAGGTTTAGATTAAATTTCTCTACTATATGAGATTATCTGTATTTATTTGCAACAAAAACTTTGTCCAACCAATCGAGTATTTCATGTTTATCTTTTTCGGCTATGGATACAAGTTTTTCCAGCTGTATATATATTTTTACGATTTCATACAGATCTTCCTTTTTCTGCATACCATGTTTTACTTTTGTCCAAAGATCCGCGAATATATTTCGCAACTCATCCTCAATATATTCTGTACTATCTTCGGTGTCATTTTGATTTGTACTATCATCTGACATTTCTTGTGTATCGTCAGATATCATTTTGGTCTTCTTCTTGGTCTTCTTCTTGGTCTTTCTTGGTTTTCAATATTTCATCTAATCCGTGTAATTGTTTTTGTAATTCTTTGACGTTTCTCCCCCATCTCATCCCCGCAGCTATTTTTGCTCTCAGTGTCCTACCTTCTGGAGATAGAACCTTTTTCTTTCTTTGGGCTACTAGGATTTTTAATTTGTCTTGAAATTCTTTGATATCTTTCCCCCATCTTTTTCCTGCTGCTATGCTTGCTCGTATTTTTCTCATTTCACTCATATGTAGTATAGTTAAATTATTATTGATGCTTGTAGCATGCTTGTTTTAATGTCAAATGAAAATATCTTGTCTAACTCGCTTGCGTCCTGCTTACCGTTACTCGTTCAATATTGCAAAATGCAGAAATACTCCTGGTATTAAGACCTGGTGTTAATGCCGTTTTGAGTCGTGTGATTGGGAAATTTTTCCGAAATTAATAAAATATAATCTAATTAATAGTATATAGAAGTAGTATAGAGAGTGGAGGTTTCAGCGATAGTTTCCTAAAGCGGTTTTGCTCAAGTAATTAATAATGTGCTTCAGGGCTTTTGGTCCAAGTATGCCTATCATTTAGATTTTTTGTAAATGATGGTGTACTGGAGCCATGACCGACACATTTTACAGTTGCTTGGCGCCCGTTCTGAAACCCTCACTCTCTATACTACTCATCTTACCATCGACCATGACATCTTACAATCGCATCTTACCATCGACCATCGCATCTTACCATATGATGGTCCATCGCGTCTTACCATTGACCATCACATCATACCATCGCATCTTACCATCGATCATCGCATCTTACCATCGACCTAGGTCGATGGTAACTAGGTCGATGGTCGATGGTAAGATGCGACGGTAAGATGGCCTTAACAGGACACCGTATTTCACAGACCAATAGTCATTGAGGCCACCTGTCTTAATATCGTCTTCATCAACACTTATCGATATATGATTGGTTTTCGCACAGGTCACAGAGGTCAAAATTCCATTTCCCTCTTTACATCAGTGTAAATACGTCTGAAGAAATTTAGTGCACATCTTAATTTAAGTTTTGACCATTTCGCAACAAAAATTGTGTCATTAGAATAGAAAAGAGTAGAATAAATTATAACATTTGTCTAAGTTTAACTCATTTTTTTTTACTATATCGGTATTTTGGGTCATATTATTAACTAGCTTGCGGAGTAATAGCTTGCTAACGATCCATGACTGGAGTATTAATAAATGACTAATGACCCGTCACCGGAGTACAAGAACACCGGCACCGTTATCTTACGGTGTTTTTCAAATGCATTTACTTGCTGATACTACAGTAGATCTTCAAACTTTAATTTCTTGTTAATCTTGTTAATATGTGAGACCCCTTAAGTATTATCAAACTAATTCAGCTCTTGAGTGCATGTGCTACCAGCGTGTATAGACCTGAAGTAGTTAAATATGTTGTTGTATTGAAACGGGTCTACACAAATTCTAATCCCAGTTGCATGTCTATATATGTTTACTCTAGATGGAATGGAAAAAAACAAATAGCATCATCTATAAAAGTTCAAATATTCATAAAACAAGTGACGAGGTATTAATCATAGGAGTCCGATATGATGACCACTAGATTATGACATTCGCAAAGATGACTCACTTGTTCTACGTATATTGAATTTCAATCAAGAATATTGATACACAAAACCAGGATATAACTGACATTATCACACAACTTACGATACGGGAGTGTTATATTGCCATTATATAACTTTCGTATATAATTAGTGTTATTACTATGCAAAAGAGATCCGAATCTTCGATCGGGTGTTTAACTGTATCTATTCAGCTATGTTTGCATGTATGAGTGTAATACCAGAGTACTGACGCAAAGGATATATGACGTCATATTTTAGATAAAAATGCCTTATGATGTCATAAAATTGCCTCATGGCGTCATGAAAATAAGAACGGAAATGGACGAAAATTAATATTTTCTGTTCTTTCTTAGCATAAGTTGCTAAGAATGTGTTGATTTCAGAGTTATTTGATAAATAAAGTATCATATTCGTGTTTATTTATATATTATGGAATTTATTTAACTCCTGTGTAAAAGATATAAAGCTCGGCACAGCCTATAGATGGCTTTATATCATTTTCACCAACTCGTTTAAAGCCTCCGACCGTGATTTAAACCTTAATTAAACTTAAAGAGAATCTCAAATAGATATTTCCGCAAATTATTTAAATGAAAACTTGAAAATATGCAGTTTTGAGTAGGACGTTAACTGTCCGGTCATGACAGGCTAGATCTTTCATTGGGTCTTACGACTAATTTTGTTTTTAATACCAAAAGCAGTCGTTATGTGATTCAATTTAGTTTAATTAAATCAGTTGATATATTCCAATCCGTGTTGTATTTTTTAACACAAAAAGTCATTTCAGCATGGCCTGAGACTTAAATAAATTCCATAATAAATTAGCACTCATGTAAGATCCTCTAATATGACACTATTATATAGACGTCAAATAGATTAGACTAAAATTAAAGTCTATATGAT
>JAWPHD010010746.1:0-90411 GCA_037043455.1 Cyrtodaria siliqua | reverse complement strand
GTTATTACTTTCTTGAAAAAGAATGCAGTAAACGTCTCGCAAAATTTTTCAAATATAAGCTTATTGCTCTTATTCAATATTTTTTTTAGTGAATAAACACCAATGTTTGCTCAGCATTATACTGCGGTAGAATAAAATGTATTCTTTGGCATATCACTCCGCCATTAAAACAATCAAAATGGACCCTACCATTGCGTTTTCCATAGTGTTGCAGTATAGTTTTTGTTCTTACCATCATTTTCTAAAATTTCATAGCTCTAAACAGCCTACCTAAATTTAAAATACTAACCTAAATTCATCAAAAATGTCCAAAGTAAGCGGAGTTCCGTTCGATTGTTTACCACTCAGCACCACCCCATGGCATAGTGGTGTCAGGTCGCGGAGATGATTTTGATATTTTAGCTATGGTCATGTGACAAATTATGATGTAATCGCAGACTATTTTCTAAGACGCTGACAGAGTCACATGGTGATCCTGGTAAAGCACTGTTTAAAGGCTTATCAAAGGAGGTTGTCACCTTATTCTTTTGCAACGCACTTCATGTTTAGTGGTTGACCCATTTACAGTTCACCGCTTTGCTTTCCACTTGATTGTGCGATCGCCGGAAAGATTGTGGACCTATGATGACGTCTACCTAAATCCTGAAAGAACGGTAACGTTCGATGGTTGTCTTTAATATTGTCTGGTCGTGCCTTTAACAGTGTCAACATTGAAATGATCTCTCTTGTCATAGAGTTTGCTTATTATTTCTCAGTTTCAATCGCGAGATGTAAATCGAGTAAAGAAGATATAGCAACTATGAGAAATATTAGATTTTTTGAGGTGCAGTCCTTTGGAAAGTAAGTATATGTAGTAAAGAAAAGAAAGGGCTGTAATTGTCCAATATATCATCCATATACAAAGAGGTATAAAAAAGGGATTCTATTACCCAAAAAATATTATATGAATATAAATGCTTCCAAAACAACTACGTGACAAGTCCACATGGTTGTCAAAAGCCCTTCAACTAAATATTAGTGAGAATCAGAACTCGTTTACTGAAGTTGCTGTGTACTCAGTTTGAAATTTAAATATTAGCAAACATCAAGGGCGATAATTTGTAAACCACTCCTCAATTGTTCTCATTGTCAAACAAAACAGAGACCTTAATAATATTACCCCAAAAAGTATGGAAAATCAAATGCTATTTATTACAGTCATCGTGAAAACAATCACACTCCTTAGTCAGAGGACGATATCCTCTTTGTTCAATTAGAATATTTCACAGTAATTGATGATATTTCAAAGGAAAGTAGGAAACAATCAGACGATCGAATTTTTCGACAATTTACAGCAATAACTTGATACTCGTCTAACCTGTCTGAAATCCGTTTGATATAAAGTTACACGCCAAACTGTGTGAAAATCGAAACCAATTTATTTAATGTATTGCGTTAGAAAGCTGAAATTTGCATTTTTGCAATAATCAAGGGCAATAACTCACTAAGGCAGGTGTCAATTCTGCTCAAGGTCATCTTGTCAAAGTTCATATTCATATAAAGTATCACACTAAATAATGTGAAGATCGGAATCCGTTTACTAAAGTAATGTGAGTACTCAAGCTAAAATGTCCTATTCTTTCAATAACCAAGGGTAATAACTCTTTAAAGCAAGTATCAGTTTTACTCAGTATTGAACTTGTCAAAGGCCTTGTAGGTATAAGGCCTAACATCATACAACATTTAGTGGAAATCGGAAACCGTTTACTGCAGTTATTGTGAACACAAGAAATTTGCATTATCCCTTGCACAAGACAAAACAAAATTCATAAAAGGTCTATAACTCTTGTTAAAATTAGTAAAGTGTAACATAATCAGGTCTTGATTCTGTAGTTTGATATTTCATATACACATATAGGTTTCAAGTACTGGAACTGTATTTGCCGAAAAGGACGTGTGCAAATTTCTTTATTTTCCTTTGACTGTTTGTTCAGCGAGTTTCATATATTGGTACGAATGGGTTACCCTAGAAATCGCGATGCAAAGTATGCCAGAAGTCCATACAGTGGTTTCATATGTACAAGACCCCCATCTGTTAATATTTAAAAAATCAGGAGTATATCTTTCCGGGTAAACGTTTTCGTTTTTTTCGGGCTTGGGTCCCCGCCTATTATGAATAGTAAGTATTATACTGTGTTTGTCAGGATTATTTCTGTGGAGAGTATGAGCACAGAGGTTATGTAGAGATGAGGTTTTGCAGATGTTTCTTTCAAAATACGCATAGTGTGAATGAATGACGCGAAATGTTGAAAAACTGAATCTGTGTTTTATTCCAGATATGGACCGTTTGCTAGCCAAATGTGTTTAATTCACAGAATGAAGTTATATTTAAGCGAACGGATGTTGTGGAACTTGTGACTGATCTCCATATATAGCCTATATTGCACTGTGTTTAATGAGCTGATTTTCACCGGTCTGACACCTAGATGGCTTTATCCGACGGGTCCCCCTGAGGGGTTATCGGATAAAGCTCCCAAAAAGTGCTTATCTTGTTCAAATGTGAATGAATTTGACTCTTATATGGTATGGTCATTCAGGAAGTAGAGGCACAGCATATATAAAACGGGTTTTTTCCTGCGTAAAGGGACTCCTCTACATGGGTTCAGCTTGGGGAGCTTGAGTAATTAATATATTCGACTGCCATTTTGCTCAGTGCAGGGCAAAGGATTTTGTCATAAGTGCTATGACAACTAATTCCCCACCACCCCACACCGCAGACTCCATACAGCCAGTAGAGCGATACTTGTTTTCGAGAGCTAACCAAGCAGAACGAGTATATACTTCTGTAAATATTCTGTAAATCAATACTCCAATGGATCAAAACAGCTACAAAGAATGATTTTAGGACGTTCATATATTTTTACCCAAAGATACATTACTATTATTAAATATTGTCTGAAGGTTACAACGAGTAGTGACAGGACACATATTTACATATTAAACGATATCGTATACATACTGAAAAGCGGATTCCTTGGAAGCAACAATCACAAACAAGAGAGAAAGTAGCAGACAAGGTTTGTTTGATTGAGTCTGTTCATGAGAGACAATACAATGTGCAACACCTCACCCACCCCTAACCCCCACCCCCTAGCACCACCTTAAGCGGTATCCTTCTTGCCACAAAGATTGATAGTTTATCCTAGAAAAGGGTTAAACGACTGATATATTATCGCTAAAGTCAAAATTACTTTCACACGTTTTGTATCACTTAACTGTTTTGCGAGTGTTTTAATAAAGGCTTCAAAACATTGGCCCGAGTATCTGGTGAAACACTCACATGGAATCTCGTTCATAGCAATACAAAAACAAATCTTCGACAAGAGGTGCACAGTTCGTACCTATAGAGATACCAACAATTTGTCGATAAACGGTAGTTCCATACCTGACGAAAATATTATCTAATAGGAAAATGAGTGCTTCACAAACATTTTGGCAAGTCCACATAGTGTAATGGTCTTAACTGTCGTTAGTAAAAAACGCTTTAATATTGTTACAGGCCAAACATGTTGCTTCTTTCTCTAGAGAAAGTGTTTTTGAATAAGAGCAATGAGTTTATCGTTAATAAGGTAATGTGGTAAGGGTGTATAAAGTGTTGACAAATCATAAGTACTTATAGGTTAAACTTGACGTTTATTGCAAATTGTATCAAGAACATCTCCTGAATTGTTAACGGACCAAAATACAATAATCCCGGTTTTAGGGTGTACCAAACATAACTCTTTTCCTATTAAAAACCAAAATTAGACGGGACTTTGTAAAAAACGAAATCCTCGCCATGCTGTATCCCGTAACCAGTTGACGGACTAAACCGAGATTTTTTCTGTTTATTTAGAATCTCTATAATTCATCCATGTAATTAACTGACCCAGAGCAATGAAATACCCTTTTTCGCACAGCAGGTCAGCAATTATCTGACAGCAGATAGGCACATTTAGAAAATAAGTTGGTGTAACAAAATGATATCTGCAAATAGATATAAGGCAGTGATATATACTTCTAACATTTAATTCTGCGTGGACAAAGTTGCATATTTATACATACAGAAATCAATTAAGACTATCAACTTCTGGCTGGGTGCATACTGTAAACATATATTTCAATTTCAAGACCAATTGGTTTTAGTATTTTCAAGTAAATCAAACTCACAAACATATCAAATCAAACAGTACATATAATAACTAAATAATAACTAAATATTTTTATATTCTCTTTAATTAGATATAATTATCAGAGTTAACTCATTAACATTAGAGTTGAAATCATAACCTATAGATGTTCTTAATGTAAAATAGTATGTATCACTAGCGGATACAGGGGGCGTGGGGTGGGGGGGGCGCATCCTGCGCGCGCCCCCACCCCTAAATATTCCGGATCATACATGTATGTCCATGTTACTGTAAATAAAATATCAAACAATTTCGATGCACGCCCTCAGTATAAAAATTGTTCTCGTTCGCTTCGCTCGCTCGACGCATAATTACTAATGAGTGGTTTAATTAACACATTGTTAAATACTTTTATTTGAAAACGGAATTTTTTACCCTATCAATGCACTACCGCAACCGTTTTAAAATTGACCAAAATCTTCTGCCCCCCCCCCCCCCCCCCTCCTAAGCTGAAATCCCTGATCCGCCCCTGTGTATTATATTGTGTATGTAACCAACAGTATAATGTGCATAGTGCATTGACTTGGCCTGTCAATATAAATCAGTGTTGTTTGTTTCTTCCCTAGAAAATGATCACATTTAGCGAAAACTTGACACACACGTTTTTTCAAGTTTTTACACAACTGTCAAACCCGGCTGAGTATTGATTTTTCTCTAAAAGGGGTTAATTATATACTAATGTAGGTATCATTTAAGAACTGTCATATTTTTACTTTGAATAACATACATATACTGTAAATACTGTTTATTGAAAACAGCTCAGTATTGATATTTCAATAAGTGTCCAGTTGGTAGTAAATATGTTTAAAGTTTCACTTGAACATAACACATTATATTCAGCCAAATAAAAATGACTACTGGATAAAATAACTGTTATACAAAACAGTTGACGGTTCACAGATATACTTAACACATAACTAACACATATATATGTTTATATACAATCAAAGACAGTCAAGGCAGTAGTCATTGCCAATAATGACGAGTTATCGACTTTAAACACAGCTTACACGCAAAATATGATGTGAAATGGACATATTTTAAGGGCTATCAGAATTTGGGTTCCATGGGAGCCCATGGGTTACAGGAAACACAATTGCTTATGCAGTCCTTGAGATAATGCTATAAGGAAGCCCATGACCAAATTTGGTTGTGCTAGGATGATATGTAAGAGACACGCAAACCTTGATGTGGGACGCCGACGCCGGGGTGATTACATAAGCTCTTATTCTTCGAATAGTCGAGTAGTCGAGTTAAAAATGGTGTATTTCAACTTTGTGTTTGCAATTATGCCAGTTGAATAACTGAATTGAATTGAATGTTGTTTAACGGTTCATCAACACAGTATAGGTTATTTAGAGCTGACCCAGAGAGACGAGAATGATACAAAGGTGTTCGGGACCTGCCCTACTATGCCCGGTTTACGTCTCCATCCGATGGACGAGCCTAAGGAAGAGTGTTTTGCCTATGAACACACAGACGAAACTCAGTGGCAACATGGAGGACTTAATCCGGAGCCTCCGGTTACAAATCCTCCCGTGTACACCCCCCCCCCCCCCACACACACACACACACACACCGCACCCCCCACCACCATCCCATAAAAAAACACAAAGCAAACATTGGTAGGCGTTTTTTTTCTCCTATAAACAAAAAACGTTAAAGAGTGTGGGGTGGGGTCTGGGGAGTAGGCCGCCGCCGCAAAAGCAACACATTGTCTCCTTATTTCTTCGAAAAGGAGAAAAACTCACTTATCCCTTATTTTTTATAGAATCTCACAGATTTTGGACAAATCTCCCTTTAAAAAATCTTAAAACCTCCCAGATTGCGGCTTTAAAAGTATCACATGTATGAAGCTGTAATCATAGGGCTTCAATCAATTGTCTCTATAGTATATAATCTAAGCAGTAAATATGCACACTTTTCAAGAACGATAGTTTAAAGTAGAATTGGGAAATATGTCTTTAAATATCAATACTACAGTGTGCACATTTAGATCTATTACACTTTTTTATATAAATTTTGGATACAGGTATATATATTCAACTTCTAATTAGTACTTGCCATTATGCATGTTGAAACTTGCTGTACAATTTCACATAACACTGTATGTTCCGATATTGTAATGTTAAAATATGGGGCGCCGTATTACTTTTTAATCGGTGATATCACGTATTCAATAGGTGATTTCACCGATTCATTCTGAATGCGTGATATCACCTACTGAATGGGTGATATCACCTATTCGAATCAGTGATATCATTCATTCGAATCAGTGATATCAGTTATTCAAAACGAATGAGTGATATCATCCATTCGAATAGGTGATATCACTGATTCAAATAGTTGATATCACCCATTCAGTAGGTGATATCACCTGAGTGATATCACCTATTCAAAATAAACTCTATATAAATCACTGATCCCATCCAGGGTCCGTGTAACAAATTAGACGGACCCTCACAATCGCCATCTGTTACAACATTTGGCGCGCTTTTTCGTCATCGGAGATAATGGCCGGCGTTCATATTATGGTCGCATCAGCTCTTGCAGCAATATATGCGGAAATTTTCCCCCTCCCCCACACAGCGGAATGGGTATATACCAACCTAGCCCCCACAGCACTCCCCCACCCCCCTCCCCGTCCCCCACCAAGAAAAGACGAAACAAAACATTTTTTTTAACAAATGAAACATATTATTATAATTTCATTTTATATGCCTTTTCTATTGTTTAATATACAGTCATTCTAATTGTAGATAAACTCACCCTTCACCAGTTACACTGAGAAACACATTGGACTGTTATTATTTAATTATTACAATTAACCGTTAGCAATATTTTACTCACCAAAAAAAACCTACCCCCTATGTTTTTGCTGGTATTCTCACAGACAAAGTTTTGAAGGTGTAGGACAGCTTAAACAGCGCTTTAATTAAAACATGTTTGATGTTTATAAGCACACTTCAATGAGTACTAAATATTCCTTTAAACAGTTTCAAATTGTGCCAAGCAATACTCCTTTATGGATGCTGTGGAAACCTTAACTTGAGGTAATTTGATGACAATTTTGATAATCAAAAGCTGCATTCTAAACAATCTGTTTATAGATTTTAAGTGTTTTTACCAAAAATGCATGGTTTAAGAAAAAAATGGGATACTCCATTGTGTACTGACCTTTTCAAAAAGAAAATTTGTTTGGACTATTGGTGGTGGTCGATCTAAATATTCTATATACATCATTTATTATTTCCTGTTTTGCTGTCTATGTAATAAAGGAAAAAACAATGGTTTTTCCTCAGTATATATAATAAAAGGGACGTATAACGTTCTCCCTGATAATTCTCGTGGGGGGAAATCCGTATTTGTCTTGTTGTAAAACCGAATAGGTGATATCACTGATTCGAATAGGTGATATCACTGATTCAAAACGAAAGAGTGATATCACCAATTCGTTTTTAGCTCGACTATTCGAAGAATAAGAGAGCTTATGTAATCACCCCGGCGTCGGCGTCGGCGTTGGCGTCGGCGTCGGCGTCCCACATCAAGGTTTGCGTGTAAGCTGTGTTTACAAGTCTATATCTCTTACATTTCTTATCCTACCACAACCAAATTTGTTCATGGGCTTCCTTGTAGCATTATCTTATGGGCTGCATAAGCAATTTTGGTTCCTGTAACCCATGGGCTCCCGTGGAACGCAAATTATGATAGCCCATAAAAAGTGCCCCATTTCACATCAAATTTTGCGTGTAAGCTATGTTTACAAGTCTATATCTCTTACAATTCTTACCCTAGCACAAATAAATTTGGCCATTAGCTTCCTTATAGCATTATCGTAAGGGCTGCTTAAGTAATTTTGGTTCCTGTAACCCCTGGGCTCCCATGGAACCCAAATTCTGATAGCCCTTAAAATATGTCTGTTTCACATCAAATTTTGCGTGTAAGCTGTGTTTACAGGTCTATATCTCTTACATTTTTGTCCTAGCTGAACTAAATTTTGGAATTGGTTTCCTTATAGTATGTTGTAAAGGGTTTGATAAGTAATTTTGTCTTCTGCAAATTCTGGGCTCCCATGAAACCCAAATTGTGATGGCTCATAAAATGTGCAATAAATGCAGATCTAGGTTTGCATGTAAGCATGTATATACATGTATCTATAATTTTGGTTTGGGATTTGTTATAGCATTATGCATCTTATTACTTCACCCATATTGGGTCATGGGCTCCCCCACCCCCTCTACCCCCGCCCCCACTCCCCTCCACAACTTTTTTTTTTTTTTTTTTACATATTTCTGTGTTGTTTTAGTCAATTCTTACACATATATGTTGCAACCCGACCCCACCACCCCATGCCTCTCACCCCATCACCCCCACCCCCCCCAGACTTGATTATTTTTTTGACATATTTCTGTGAGCTTTTGTCAATTCTTACACATATATGTTTGCAACCCTCCCGCCCCTCGCCACCCCACCCCCCCCCCCAAACCCATTCCCGCCTCTCACCCCCGCTTCCCCCAACCCAACCCCAACTTGAAAATATAATTTTGTTGTTGTTTGTTTTACATATTTCTGTGTTGTTTTAGTCATTTCTTACACATATATGTTGCAAACTTCCCGTCCCCCAACCCCCACACCGCCTCTCACCCCCACCCCGCCTTTTACCCCGGCCACTTGAAACTTTTTTTTTTTACATATTTCTTTGTTGTTTTAGTCAATTCTTACACATATATGTTGCCCCCTCCTCCCGCCCCCAACCCACTCCCGCCTCCCCCCCTTTCCACACTTGAAACTTTTTTTTTACATATTTCTTTGTTGTTTTAGTCAATTCTTACACATATATGTTGCCCCCTCCTCCCGCCCCCAACCCACTCCCACCTCTCCCCCCGCTCTCCCCACACCCCAACCCCACTTGAAACTTTTTTTTTTTTTACATATTTCTGTGTTACTTTTGTCAATTCTTACACATATATGTTGCCCCTCACCCACCCCCCCCCCCCCCCCCATCCCCGCCTCTCACCCCGCCCAACTTGATTTTTTTCTTCATATTTCTTTGTTGTTTTAGTCAATTCTTACACATGTTGCCCCATCCCCGCCCCCCTCCCCCCCCCCACCATCCCCGCCTCTCACCCCGCCCCACTTGATTTTTTTTCTTTTTCATATTTCTTTGTTGTTTTAGTCAATTCTTACACATGTTGCCTCATCCCCGCCCCTTTTGGTCAGTTCTTACACATAGTTATGTTGTGCTCCCAACCTCACCCCACATTGTTGTAGCCTTGTTTTCTGATGGTATATACTAACTATAAATGTATTATACTCCGAAAAATCGAATAGTCGAGCTGCGCTGTTCTCCGACAGCTCTTGTTAAATAGTGATATCAACCTATTCGGATTAGTGATATCACTCATTCAAATAGGTGTTATCACCCATTCAGTAGAATTCTATTAAAAAGAAATACAGCACCTCATATTAAAACAACTTAATTAAACAAATATTCACAATACAGTAGATGCCCATTTTACTATCAGGAATGTAATACTACACACACACAGGGTCTAGTTTTAGCTCATTAGCTCATTAGCTGGAATGTACGGTGATTTATTGCCATTTTATTGACCTCATGTTGAGTATGCCGACACCAAGCTGATTACCATGTAACTTGAGCTGAGTCAAAAACAACTAGAGGTTTTCGGTTTAGTCCGTCAACTGTAACGAACTAGGCAGCGTTAATAGGCAATTTGAGTTAAACGCAAAGATATTCATGTTTTTATGAATATAAACATACAAAAGCTAAGAAAGCCAAACGCAAATACCCAAGGACATGTCCGAAGCCAGATTAACAAGATAATAAACGTCACGGCAAGACAATGCTAAAGACAAACATGCACTAATCGTAATGGTAACCATGAAAATGTTAGAGACAAACATGCACTAATCGTTACGGTAACCAAGACAATGTTAAAACAAACATGCTCTAATCGTTACGGTAACCAAGACAATCTTAAAGACAAACATGCACTAATCGTTACGGTAACTAAGACAACGTTAAAGACAAACATGCACTAATCGTTACGGTAACTAAGACAATGTTAAAAACAAACATGCACTTATCGTTACAGTAACCAAGACAATGTTAAAACAAACATGCTCTAATCGTAACGGTAACCAAGACAATGTTAAAGACAAACATGCACTAATCGTTACGGTAACCAAGACAACGTTAAATACAAACATGCACAAATCGTTACGGCAACCAAGACAATGTTAAATACAGACATGCACTAATCGTTACGGTAACCAAGACAATCTTAAAGACAAACATGCACTAATCGTTACGGTAAGCAAGACACTGTTAAGGACAAACATGCTCTAATCGTTAAGGTAACCAAGACAATGTTAAAGACAAACATGCACTAATCGTTACGGTAACCAAGACAATGTTAAAGATAGACATGCACTAATCGTTACGGTAACCAAGACAATGTTAAAGACAAACATGCACTAATCGTTACGGTAACAAAGACAATGTTAAGGACGAACATGCACATATCGTTACGGTAACCAAGACAATCTTAAAGACAAACATGCACTAATCGTTACGGTAACCAAGACAATCTTAAAGACAAACATGCTCTAATCGTTACGGTAACAAAGACAATGTTAAATACAAACATGAACTAATCGTTACGGTAAGCAAGACACTGTTAAGGACAAACATGCTCTAATCGTTAAGGTAACCAAGACAATGTTAAAGACAAACATGCACTAATCGTTACGGTAACCAAGACAATGTTAAAGACTAACATGCACTAATCGTTACGGTAACCAAGACAATGTTAAAGACTAACATGCACTAATCGTTACGGTAACCAAGACAATGTTAAAGACTAACATGCACTAATCGTTACGGTAACCAAGACAATGTTAAAGACTAACATGCACAAATCGTTACGGTAACAAAGACAATCTTACAGACAAACATGCCCTAATCGTTGCGGTAACCATCCTTTTTCAGGATTTAGGTAGACGTCATCTAATTTGTTTATATGTGATCTATCTCACAGTTCTACAGATGGACAGGAAACTATGGATGTGTGTTAGGTAGACGTCAGTTACTTTTGTTTATATGTGATTTATCTCACAGTTCTACAGATGGACAGGAAACTCTGGATGTGTGTTAGGTAGACGTCATCTACTTTTGTTTATATGTGATTTATTTCACAGTTCTACAGATGGACAGGAAACTCTGGATGTGTGTTTGCCCATCTTAGTCTTCATACATCAATGTCGTATAGCGTCATCTACCTTTGTTTATATGTGATTTATCTCACAGTCCTACAGATGGACAGGAAACTCTGGATGTGTGTTCTTCATCACATCCATGCCGTATAGCGTCATCTAATTTTGTTTATATGTGATTCATCTCACAGTTCTACAGATGGACAGGAAACTCTGGATGTGTGTTCTTCATCACATCCATGCCGTATAGCGTCATCTACTTTTGTTTATATGTGATTCATCTCACAGTTCTACAGATGGACAGGAAACTCTGGATGCGTGTTGTATTCTTCATACATCGATGTCGTATAGTGTTATGTCGTTGATGGCTTATTAACAAAGTGATGGATGTAAAACAAATGTTATAGTTAACCATGTTTCAACGATCAGTATATTAAGTACATTTTAGTATATGAGATGAAAGTATGCGTATTCTTTTCTGCATACAAGTAGTACATTTTATTTATTTCTTTTTACTCTGTTATTCTAGAAAAAAATGATGTGAGTGTGGACCGTCTGACAGATGCCAATGGTGTTCAAGAGAATATTACGGAGAATGGTTATGATATCAACGAACTTAAAAACAGAATCTATGAACTCGAGCAATCAACTGTTCGCTTGAATGAAGCAATTATTGACGTTGACAAGAAACGTAATAGGACCTATGAACACGAGTTTGTAAAATCTATTAATCATGCATTTCAAGCCGAAAAAATGAACCGTAAACTCATTGAAAAAGAAGTGAAAGAAACAATTGACGGAATGATAACAACAACGACTGTCAAACTAACCAATGCTATTACAATATTAAATGGCACAGTTGATGCTTCGAGTCAGGCTATTTACAACTTGAGCATTGATCTCCAAGAGATATCAAATAAGTTGAAAATGGTAGAGGAAAGCCATATCCACATAGCAAACAATGTTGTCGATCTTAACGAATATGCAGCTATGACAAGTAAGTCACATTAATATTAATATGAATTTGATAAAACGTATTTTCTGATTTGTTCCTATACCCCACAATGCAACATTCATGCATGTACTTGAATTAAAGTAATGTCATATGTGGAGATAAAAGGAGGACAAACAGTAAAGACAAATACATTTCACCAAGATACCTTGTATTTAATAATTACATTTTTTATTTGTGTTTTCTTTCAGAAACGTTTATTTGTGGTAATGGAATTTTAAAGTACGATTCAGACAATAATCACACATCTTGTGAATGCAATCCAGGATATTATGGTTTCCACTGTGAAAACGGTATGTATGCATAAACATTTGCATCACTTGGATGTGACTTCCGGCTATAACATATACATTATTTACTTTGTATAGGTTCATAACGCCAGGCGCGAAAACAAAGTTAAACAAAGTTTAAACTCCCCGATGGTCCCTTTTGACACTGACCGTTGCAAGGCTGTACCCCTATTGTCAACCCTTATACGTTTGTGATTTGATTTTTTACTAAATGTGTTTGTGATGTACTTTTTGAATCACCTTTGCTTTGTAATACTTGTTGGAGTGACTGTATTATGTGAATGCTACTCTTCCTGTTGAACTTATAACCTTTTCTCTGATAGTAAACCCGTCAGGCGTATGCACAGCGAAAGACACGTCCACTTAAACCGAACTTTATTTTATCAGAAAAGAATAATAGCTTGAATTAAAATAAATAGATTATTTTATCTTGCGTTTGTTAATGAATTTAAGATACACTGGTGAAAAAACGGGCTACTTTGTCATTTTAAACATCTGCTGTTGACAAAAGAACAGACTCGTTACTCTCTTGGACTATTTTTTCATAATACTCTCTTTAACAAATAATATATGGTGATGTGGTTCACAGTCCAGAAACTTACACATGTATTGAAGTACCATATACTGCGTTTTACGTTATACCGAATCTGACCAACAAATTAAAACAATGCGTGTTATGTTTTATTACGTAGTATATTTGCACGTCCGAAATGTCGTCACACTGCGCAAAGCAGATTGAGACTTTTCGTATATTCCTTGATGCAGTGAGTGATCAAGGAGAGATACTACATTTTGATCATGTCTGCGAGACGCTCATTAAGAGAAGAACTTAATCAAGTGGTCTCTTCAAGCGCCACATTGTGACTTATTGTTTTAATATCAAGAACTTTTCAATATATCTTTACAGGTTAGTTGAATACCCAACTACAGCTATTAATGTTCCTAAATGATTATTCGTTTAAATTGCTAAGTGTCATTCTCTGTAATTATTGTTAGATTTATTTTCATCAAAATCTGTTCAGCGCTATTGCATGGACCCATTCCGTCATGCGATTTCACGATTCTTGGCTTTAAGGAAAGAGAGGTCCTAGAATTAAATAAATAATCAAGGATACATTTCATTCGTATGCTATCATGTTGGACTGTAAGCCACTATGTTGGTTGATGAATGAGTTATAATTTGTAATGTTGACATTTACGGACGCGTGTCATGAATGTGACTGTAGTGAGAAAGTGGTCTCTTCAGTAAATATTAATTTTGTCATAGATGAATAAATGTTGTGCGACTAAGGTCGGAAGTGTTTGTTGTATTAAGGACAACAACTACTTACTGCGTGTCCACTGCAGCATTAATGTTGTAGTTAGATAGAATGATACATGTACTGGTATTGGTATCCCTAGATATCAATGATATCGAGGAGATATATCTTTAGCTATAGTATGATATTTGTTTCTGAGATCATAATGTTTCGAGATAAAGTATATGTCATACCGCGATAATCAGTCATGATATCAACATAGATAGTAATGTGATATTGGCTATGGAAAACGGGTATTACATATATGTAATTTTACCAGCAGTGCCATTTAGCATGTTTAGTGGTCATATTTATTAGTCATGCATGGTTACTAGTCATGTGTACTAGTCATATACTAGTCATGGTAACAGGTCTTGTTTACTAGCCATGTCTACTAGTTATGTAACTATTCATGGTAACTAGTATTGTTTACTAGTCATGGTTTCTAGTCTTGTTTATAGCCATGTGTTCTATTATTGTTATAGTCATGTGTACTATGCATTTGACCAGCAGTGCCATTTGACATGTTTACTGGTTATATTTACTAGTCATGGTTACTACTTTTGTTACTAGTCATGTGTACTAGTCATGCTACTAGTCATGGTTACTAGTCTTGTTTACTAGTCATGTGTACTATTCATGATTACTAGTCAGATATTGATATTTTTAGTTTGATGTTGATGCAGTTATGTTCATTTATTTAGTCAACATTTATTACCATTTAAATTGCGATACTGTCACAATATAGATGATATGTGTGTTGTCAGTGTTCGAACAAAGAGACACGATAAAATGTTAAAGTTAATCTATATTAAGATGTGATTTAGATACGTTGTTACTGTTAATCTACATTTAGGTGTAAGTATGTACTAAGGAATAAATAAAAGCGCAAAGTCCATAGTACAAATCCCATTTCGGGCAATTATAGTTGTTTATGAAATATATTCGAGAGGCATATACATGTATGTGTCGATGTTAAAACTAAACGAAGGCTAGATACAATATTATATTTTAATCATCGATTTCCGGTTGATATGCCGTCCTTTGGAAGTTAATATAAACTGCATTGCTCTAGCTGATCTATCTATATTTATGTTAATGTGTAATATATCTTAAATCTATATATAGATTGCGATACTGTCACAATATAGATGATATGTGTGTTGTCAGTTTTCGAACAAAGAGACACGATGAAATGTTAAAGTTAATCTATATTAAGATGTGAGTTAAATATGTTGTTACTGTTACTCTACATTTAGGTGTAAGTATGTACTAAGGAATAAATAAAAACGCAAAGTCCATAGTTCCAATCCCATTTCGGGCAATTATATTTGTTTATGAAATATATTCGAGAGCCATATACATGTATGTGTCGATGTTAAAACTGAACGAAGGCTAGATACAATATTATACTTTAATCATCGATTTCCAGTTGATATGCCGACCTTTGGAAATTCGTAGAATTGAAACTATTTCATCCATGACTCAATTAATATCATTTAAATTAAAGACTTTGAAGCTTTAACTTATGCATAACCTTTATAGATATAGACGAATGCTCGAGTAACCCTTGTCGGAATAGAGGCACGTGTGTAAATGGACGTAACAGGTTCACTTGTGAATGTTCAGCTGGATGGACAGGGATTGACTGTGGCACAGGTAAATGATGGTGATGCAATGATTTTGTTTGGTCCATACTACTATATCTCTTCATTGTACTCATCAACGATAACCTCCGAGAAAATTGAAACACACCTGCAATAGCAATATCATAATGACCTTTTGTTGCATTTATTTCAGTATTGTTGGTAACGTGTAATAGAACGAAATACGATCCAATTTGCATGTATACCATCAATCTAATGAATAAAAATTGAAAACAAATCCGATAGTATGTCCCGTATTTGAATGTGTTAATGTAACACTATGGCGTAGCCACTGAATTAACATAATAACAAAAAGAAAGGGACAGGGAAAGTAGCATTCAATGACGACAGTCAACCACAAAACACAACAACAAACACGCAAACAGACCAACGAGAAGGCAAAAGTAATAAAAAATGCAAACGACACCACAAAAACAAAACGGTTGACAATAGGGCTTCCGCCTTGGAACGGTCAGTGGCCAAACAGGCCACTGGGGTTTAAACCAGGTTCTAGGGTGCACCAAACCTCACACTTACCCTATTGTCATCCCAATTAAACAGGACAGTGTAAATAAATAAATCCCCGTCATGAAATATTCTCTAACCAACATGGCAGCGTTAAAAGGCAATATAAGTAAAACACCTAGATGCTTGTGTATATATAAATACAGAAAACGCCTAGAAAGCCACTATGAAGGTACTCGATGACTTGGCAGAAGCCAGAGCAACAACAGAATAAAATAATACAATGTAACACAATTAGAGTAAACGTAAACCCCTGTTAATCCGTATCATAACTGAATATGCATGGGAGATTTCTCAGACTGTCAGGTAATTTGTGGTTATTCATCTGAACGTTGTTCTTTACCTGCTCAAAAGTTAGTGTATTTTTACATTTCTGTAAAACTATGTATTCTGAGAGAGAAGAGATGTTATCATATTAGGGAAGGTTGAAAGGTAGTGTGGATAATGTATGAATACATTGATGTAATCAATATGGCGTTAACCTGTAGCTACACAGGTCGATGCCCAAATTTGGGACATGACTGACTGCCGAACGGTAGTTTGGGTTATCTTATAGAGTAATATTGAAAGCATAGTCTAGAGAGAGTCGGAGATTGAAGAGCCAGAGTCGAGAGTCAGACGTCGGGAGTCGAGAGTTGGCTGTTGCAGTAGTCTTATGTATATCCACATCATGGATCCCCGCAGTCTTAGACAGAGGTTTAGGTTATAATATAACTAAGTTAATGATAAGTTATACTATGCTCTTGAAACTAGTAATAGGTAAGTTGTTCAGCGTTACATAATAACTAGAGGAATTAAGACTTATGAAAGTTTCTAAATACTTTTTTGAACAGGATAGCCACAATTTCTTCAATCAAATGTCTACATCTGGTAAATATTTCAATAATGTGTCCTCAAACAATAAGCTCATAGTTTGGCTAAGTAATGAAGATGATGATGTCTTAAATATAACTGCTACTATTTTATACACAAGTTATTATAAACTTTTTGACCTGTTAAAGGCAAATTTCCACAGCAAATTAAATACTAGTGTGTGTTAACTAATTATTAATAAAGAATACATATTGTTTAAGAATGTTTAAATGTTTTATAGATATATTTTGCTATCTTCAATTAATTGTGTTTCACAAATCAGAATCAAGCCTTAATTCTGTTATTGTTAATTGTTAATCTCTTTGTTTTTATATGCACATTAGGCATCGTAGTATTATATGCCTATCTTGGACCCTTGATTGGATATCTATTCTACTATTATACTTTGTGAACCTAAGACATTTAATAATAGTGACTATATAAGTGGTTAACAAATGGAAGTACTAAAAACCACTATACGAAACGGATATGGATTATATATATATAACAGGATATTCATAGCGTGTTATGAGTGTGTAATTGTTTGGACTGCTTTATATGTACCAATACATTGTGGAAATCACAACGCGAAGTCCGAACCTTGTTATTAAATGTGCCAAACATGTAACATGATTCCAGAGGTTTCTTAACCTTGTGTATTTCGTCCAGAATAGCATAACTATAAAATAAACATTTCTAAATATATTGCTTCAACTGCGTATTACCTGTATTATTAAAATATTTTTTCTTTTATATTTGAGGCGACCTATGTACAGTATTGTTTGTTAGCTTCACAATTCCTGGAAATATATTTAATTTAATAGTACCTATTAAATTACTTAAATACCTCTAATTGTCGGAAAAAAACTATACCATTATGTTCAAATGTACATACAAAGTTACCAAGTTTGTCTGTATTTGCAATGTGTTAGACACACTGCATATGACATGACGCATCGAATGTACACGTTTCAAAGGTTATCTTGCGTAGACAACATATATCCATTCTGGTCTTAATGTATAAATAATCTTTGTAGATGTAGACGAATGCTCGAGTAACCCGTGTCGGAATGGAGGCAGTTGCGATAATGGACATAACAGGTTTACATGTATATGCACACCTGGATTGACAGGGGTGGACTGTGGCACAGGTAAAGGGAGCATGCACATCCTCCGTTTCGGTTTCTAAACTATTTCTCGTCCGTCGGATGGGGACGTAAACCGGGCGGTCCCGTGTATCGGTCTATCCTCCGAGCACGTTAAAGAACCATAGGAATCTATTCGATAATAAGAGTAGGGCAGGTTCCCGGATTCCTATGTATCCTTCCCCTCTCTCTGGGGCGGCTCTAAATAACCCATACTATGTTGATGAGCAGTTAAACAACAGTCAATTCAATTCAATTCTAAACTATTTAAAATAAATTACGAAAATATAAACAGCATTGCTCTAGCTGATCTATCTATATTTATGTTAATGTGTAATATATCCTAAATCTATATATAGATTGATACAACAGGTTTGTTAATATTATGCTATTTCGATTGAAAGAGTTATTAATTGCAAATGTGGCAACTGGACTTTGCAGTAGTATTGTATTTGATAACAAATCCCATACGATTAAGCACGATATACAGCAATATACTATGTGTCGCACACCAAATTTAGAGTCGTATGTTCAAGGTCACGAGTCAAGATCATGAACCAATTATTTCTGGTCAGTGACTACTAAATCTCCTTATTTTACTCATTAACGATGTCCTCCGAGATTTTATTGAAACAGACCTGAAAATAATGCATCATAATGTTACCTAACTTCACCATGCTTACGTTTGTTCAATATTGTTGCAAATATGTATTAGAACAAAAGACTATCCAGTTTGTATGCATAATAAAAATCTAGTAAATAAACTTTGAGTGTCCGATGGTATGTTTAGTATCTGCTTTAGTCAGAATAGCATCAACTATTTATTTTAAATAAAAATGAATGTTTCTAAATATACTTTTTTGACTGTGTTTATATCTTCGTTTATATTTACAACGACCTCTGATCAGTATTGCTTGGCAAATTCACAATTCCAGAACATATTTTGAATCGTCTCTAGTGAATTATTTAATAAAAAAATAAAAAAGGCCGCTTGGTGTTTAAATCCGGTTCTAAGGTGCACCAAAACTCACTATTACCTTATTGTCATCCCAATAAAACGGGAGAGCTTAAATAAAGAAATCTCCGTCAGGCTATATTCACTATCAGAATGGCATTGCTGGGCAATAGAAGAATAACACAAATATGATAATGTAAATATGAACATAAAGAAACAAAAGCATAAAAAGCCACAAATTAATACTCAATGACCTGTCAGAAGCGAGAGCAACAAGAGAATTAATCATTAAGGGCACGTTAAGACAACACCGGAGACAAATATCAAACGTAACCGTCCTATCATGATTTACGTCATCGTCGGGTCCACAATCTATCCGATCACCGCACAGTCAAAGAGGAAAGCATAGTGGCAAACGTTTGTGATAGTCTTTGTCGCTGAAGAGATCTCAAAACACTTTAATATTTTAAAAGCAGTTCAGGGTTACGATAATAACGTTTTGCAAAGGTTTTTCGAAGTGTATGGTAACGGTAGCCCTGATGGAGTAGGTTTCAGTTAAACAATGGTAACGCATATTAAAGTTCTCAACTCCACTACAAGCTCTAGAAAAATGATTAAGCTGAGAAACATATACCCCATAAGATGCCGCTCTGTGAACATTTCGGTCTAAGTGGTGATACTTAACGATATTGCAATTAAAATCATCAAATTTGATCATTATTTCTCTTTTTTCAATTGAAAGATGCAAATCGCTAAAACAAAGCGACAGTGTCAGAATTGCTAGATTTGTTATTAGTAAGTTGAAGTTATTAAGGGTATATATTATTTACCATAGTAGGAAAGAAAGGCTTGTCAATGTTTATTATCTCGTCCAGATAGCGATAGGTGTCATTAAAGGCTTCGTTGACATCTGCCTGAGTATTTGTGAAAGACTCAACATAAAATCTATTTGCATAGCAATACAGAAACAAGTCTGCGACAAGAGGTGCACAGTTAGTAACCATAGACATATCAACAATGTGTCTATCAACAATAGTTCCATACCTGACGAAAATCGCATTCCTTATTGTAAGATCTTCTTGTTTCGTGTTCACGAGCTCATGTTCAAATTTAACGCAAAACACCATTTACTTTGTTGACATCCAGTAGTGCACATCGTACCTGTTCACAGGTAGCAATATCACAAAACAGAAAGAGGTTTGCCTCTCTCGGGACTCGAACACAGATATTATAATTTACAGTCAGACGCTCTACCCCCTGAACCGTTGACACTCCTTCAGACATGGTATATTTGCTACCATTTATTATGATGTAGCATAACATATTTTGACGCACCACAAGATGTTTACGTAAATAATCAATAACGTCGCACATGTTTCACCCAAGTAAATAACCCTTGCGTGGTGTAATACTATATTTCATCAAATTGAAACTAGCATTCCGTCTCGAGTTTTATTTAGCATTTGATATGTATGTGCGCTATTCTGCTCTCCTGTTTTCACTGTTTATTGTCCGGAACTCATCACAGCCTATTTCCATCCTTCTTAGAACGGTACTACAAAAGAACTAAAAATAACAATTGTTAATAACAATTATTTGAATACTGTCTCGCTGTGCTATTTCGCACTGTTATTATACAATTCATCATGATACATAATATGGTTTTCTTTAAATATATTTTCCGGTGTACTTCAGCCATATTTAACCCGTCGGTGCCGTGAAGCATCGTCTATGGTAATACTAGGATTATTGTAACTTTATATTAAAGTTCTTAATGACGAAGATGGGTGGGTGGGTGGGAAAAGCGACTTTACTGTTTGCCTGTCGGATTCGAATGACAGAAAAACCTTTCTGTTCAGTACACGTCAGCGTATACTCGCTATGCACGTGCGAACGAGTATATAGCGCCTAAAGGAACCGGTTGAAACCTGTATGAACAGATTCATTGTAACTCATCGAACTTTAAATTATTAAAGAGACACTTTCATAAATTATTTTATGTTTTAATTCGCTCTGTTCAAACAAACATAAAACATTTATAATCTATTCTCCAAATAATTTTAAAAAACCTCAGGTTTTCAAATTATACCAATAAATGTTACATTCTAAAAGAATAACAAACAATAAAAGGGTGTTAATTCGCACAGGCAAACATGTATTCGAATTTTTAAAGAGCGGGTACATTATCTAGAAACGCTTTAATTATTATGTTTGTGTCGTCGCCTTCCATCACATACCCATCTTTAGGGTGTTCTCAATCTCCCGAGATTTTAAACAAACGATCCCACATACCTTGATTTGCTATGAGATATGATTTCCTTTCCTTAATACAAAACTTTGTTTTGATTTCTGAAATTAATATTTCTGATTCATGACCGAGATTGAAACGTTCGAAATATGTTTCTAAGGAATTGTATGGACACGTGCTTTTATGTGTTCTCGCTTTTACGACCCAAGAACCTTTCTTATATTGAAACTATAATAACTGACACTTTAAACCAAATAAACGGTATTTAAATCATAAATACTTTCTACGTCGGCCCAAAGCCGAATCCAAAAGGGTTTGTGTCCGACCGACCGACCGGATCGATTCAGTAAAACGTAAATACATAATGAGATTGCCTAACGCCGGAGGTCCATATTACATAACAAAAATAGTTGATGTGTCCTCCCGACACAAGCTCAAATAGGTCTGGCGTCGGCCCGACGCCGGATCCAAAACACGTTTGTGCCCGTTCGGCACCGGATCGATACAATATAACGTAAATACATTCTGCGTCGGCCCGACGCCGGATCCCAAAAATGTTTGTGCCCGCACAATATAACGTTTATATTTCTGCGTGGGCCCGACACCGGATCCAAAAAATGTTTGTGCCCGCCCGGCACCTGATCGATACAATATAACAGATACTTTCTGCGTCAGCCCGACGCCGGATCCAAAAAGGTTTGTGCCCGCCCGGCACCGGATCGATAAATATAACAGATACTTTCTGCGTCGGCCCGACGCCGGATCCAACAAAGGTTTGTGCCCGCCCGGCACCGGATCGATACAATATAACAGATACTTTCTGCGTCGGCCCGACGCCGGATCCAAAAAAGGTTAGTGCCCGCCCGGCACCGGATCGATACAATATAACAGATACCTTTTTTAGTCGGCCCGACGCCGGATCCACACCCGGCACCCGATTGATACAAAATAACTGATACTTTCTGCGTCGGCCTGACGCCGGATCCAAAAAAGGTTTGTGCCCGCCCGACACCGGATCGATACAATATAACAGATACTTTCTGCGTAGGCCCGACGCCGGAACCAAAAAAGGTTTGTGCCCGCCCGGCACCGGATCGATACAATATAACAGATACTTTCTGCGTCGGCCCGACGCCGGATCCAATAAAGGTTAGTGCCCGCGCGACACCGGATCCATACAATATAACAGATACTTTCTGCGTCGGCCCGACGCCGGATCCAAAAATGTTTGTTCCCGCCCGACACCGGATCGATAAAATATAACAGATACTTACTGCGTCGGCCCGACGCCGGATCCGAAAAAGGATTGTGCCCGCCCGGCACCGGATTGATACAATATAACAGATACTTTCTGCATCGGCCCGACGCCGGATCCAAAAAAGGTTGGTGCCCGCTCGACACCGGATCGATACAATATAACAGATACTTTCTGCGTCGGCCCGACGCCGAAGCCAAAAAAGGTTTATGCCCGCCCGGCACCGGATCGATACAATATAACAGATACTTTCTGCGTCGGCCCGACGCCGGATCCAAAAAAGGTTTGTGCCCGCCCGACACCGGATCGATACAATATAACAGATACTTTCTGCGTCGGCCCGACGCCGGATCCAAAAAAGGTTTGTGCCCGCCCGGCACCGGATCGATACAATGTAACAGATACTTTCTGCGTCGGCCCGACGCCGGATCCAAAAATGGTTTGTGCCCGCCCGACACCGGATCGATACAATATAACAGATACTTTCTACGTCGGCCTGACGTCGGATCCATAAAATGACATTATAGTGACTGTGTCCGCCCGACACCGCATCGATACAATACCAAATAAATACATACTGCGTCGGCCTGACGCCGGATCCATAAAACGACAATAAATACATTCTGCATTCATCCATAAAACGACAATATAGTGACCATGTCCGCCCGACACCGGATCGATATAATTCGATACTATAAAAAACTCTGCGTCGGTCGGACACCGATCCATAAAACGACAATATAGTGAATGTGTCCACCCGACACCGGATCGTATCAATACAAAATAAATACATTCTGTTTCGGCCTGACGCCGGATCCTTACAATAACAATATAGTGATTGTGCCCGCCCGACACCGGATTGACGCCGTATTCGTAAAATTGACAGTATAGTGACTGCGTCCGGCGCCCTACACTGGGTGGATACAATACCAGATACATTCATTTTGCGTCGGCCTGACGCCGGATCCATAAATAAAGATACAGTACGACATAAATATGTTCTGCGTCGGCCTGACGCCGGATCCATAAAATGACAAAATAGTAATTATTGTGGCGTTTTTTTTTTGTTTTTTTTTTGTTTTTTTAGAATACGTGAACCATTTAACCGACTTGTTATTTAGCAAACGCATTAATTACTAGTTTTTCTGCTTAAATTGTTTAAGGCGTTTACTTCTGACCATTCTTTGTGGAAGATTGAATTGGCGCTCCGCATGCTCTGTTGCTATCATAGTCTTGCAGCGAGAAACATCACCCTGTTTTCGGAAGTTCAGATGGTCTACTTTATTCTACCAAAATAGCAATTCCTCAATATACATGATATAGGTATCGTCACTGTTTAATTTAAATAAGTGATCCCAAGGAGATATATACGTATATAAATCTCGCGATATTGTCAATAGCAGGCATCAATGAAATTACTCTGCCAGTAAGCTTCGCTAATATTCGGTAGAATATTAATTATTAAATCAAGAGTCCTTGAACTGTCTTCTCTGGTATGGAAAGGTTAAATTCAATACTTTCTAAGCAAAGACCAACCCATGTCAGACTGTTTACAGGATCCCATAATGATTTATTATAATTTACGAGTTCGTATATATATATTTAATTGTTTATATACCCGTTGACGGGCATTTATTGATTTACATATATAGTTTATATTACTACCATGTCATCCCTTATGTTTAATAGTTTTATCTGTATATATTGACATTAATTTATAATTACTACTTAATTTCTTCATCTTTTTGGTTTTTGCGCACAATATGACATATTTATGTGTCGACGTGCCGTAAAACGCCATTTATTCATTATAATTTATGACAAAACCTGCTTTCTCTAGACTATTCTGTACAAAAACAGAATCTTTCATGCATGCTGCCTTATCGCTGATAGTCCCCTATCCATCGTCAAGAAACATTACAAATTTTAAACAATTCCATCTCCAGTTTAATCACCTCCCTTAAAGGGACACACAGCAAAACTTGCAGTTGTTGTGAAGCTTTTTATCAGTACCTTGATTTATTTACCCAGTTATATTTTGACTATAAGTCTTCCTGCTTGTAATAATTAGAAAAAGAAACTGCCGGCTCGAAAAAGGGGATTTAATAGCCATTTCTTAATGCGTCTATAAAGCCCGGAGTAGTTCCTATTCTTTCACAAACCTCTATGGTTTGCTGCTCTAAACTACCTTTAACTGTACTTATAACATTTCCGTTATTTTGAAATAAATTTATTTCCTGAATTTCAAAAAATTCTGAATGATCGTTTAATAATGTCATATATGTACTGTTTTCTTCGTTCAAAGTAATTAAAAAAGTACTTATCATTTATTGTTGTATCTATTCCTTGCACTAGTGTCCGACTCTCTTTAAATTCCGGTAGTCCTGAGGGAGTGGCATGCCTCCGACAAGCCCTCCTGCAGTGTCCTCTGTTACCACACCCGAAGCATGTATCGTGTTCGGTTGCTGTTCTTTGCCAACGAAAAGAACTGGTCTGTTTGTTGTTCACTTGTTGTATGAACGGCTCGCCGCCCGTTGGGAGTTAACAATCCGGGACCGTGAAAACGCGCTCTGGATTGTTCTCATGTCTCTGTTTGCATTCCTGCCTCCCCCGCTGACTCCATATGTTAAAGACAGCCCGAATTCTAACTAGTTTTAAGAACATGTTGATGAAGCGACTTTACTGTTTGCCTGTCGGATTCGAACGACAGAAAAACCTTTCTGTACACATCAGCGTATACTCGCTTTGCACGTGCAAACGAGTATATAGCGCCCTCTAGGAACCGGTTGAAACCTGTATGAACAGGTTCATTGTAACTCATCAAACTTTAAATTATTAAAGAGACACTTTCATAAATTATTATGTTACATGATCGAAGGCTAGATAACAATAGGATGAAACTAATCCACCCGTAACTCATTCATAGTATATGTACCTTTGACTTACAAATAACATTTTGTAGATATAGACGAATGCTGGAGTAACCCGTGCCAAAATGGAGGTAGATGCGATAATGGACGTAACCGGTTCACTTGCGTATGTACACCTGGATGGACAGGGGCGGAATGTGGCACGGGTAAATGAAGCATGATTACCTTTATTTGTTTTCTCCTGTCATACCCTTTTTAAACTCTTGAATGTAAATTGCCAAAATATAAACAACGAGATGTAATATATCTTAAATATATAGATAGATTGATACAACCTGTATGTTAATGTTATTCTATTTAGATTGAAAAGGTAAATACTGAGGTAACTGAAGTTACTGTTTCTTGTATTTGTAACAAAATACAAACTATTATTACATGTATTACTATAATATAGTAACAAAATACATACTATTATGCACCACAGACTTCAAAGTAATACGTGCTGCACTCCAAATTCAGCTCTGTATGCTCAAAGCTATAAGTCAAGATCAACCAACGATTTTGTTAGATCATACCTAGTAAATCTATTGATTTTACTAATTAACGATGTCCTCTGAGATGTTTTGAAACAAACCTGCAAATAAAACATCATAATGATTACTTCCTTACGTTTGTTTAAATAGTTTATATTTTCGATACTGATACTCCCATGGCGCCATTTTCTGAAGGATGTTGGATATACCAAGAAATATAAAGAGATCGGACAGGGAAAGTAGCATTCAAGGAGTACAGTCAACAACAAAACACAGAAACAAACACGCAAACAGACAAACAAGAAGTTTTGATACTCAACGTACATAGAATTTTGGGAATAGACGTATGTGTCGGTAATCTCTCTTAAACACCATGCTTACTTCAAGACTAATGAAACGTCACACATATCGCATTGTGTTGTTTCACACAGATTATCTTGAATTGATTACATCTTTGTTTGTTTTATACCTTTTTAGATATAGATGAATGCTCGAGTAACCCGTGTCAAAATGGAGGCCATTGCTTTAACGGACGTAGCACGTTTACATGCTCATGTACATCTGGATGGACAGGGTTCGACTGTGGTACAGGTAAATGTAGCAAGTACTTCTAGATGGATAGGGGTCGACTGTGGTACAGGTAAATATAGCATGTACATCATGATGGACAGGGTTCGACTGTGGTACAGGTAAATGTAGCATGTACATCTAGCTGGACAGTTGTCGACGGTGGTACAGGTAAATGTAGCATGTACATCTAGATGGACAGGGGTCGACTGTGGTACAGGTAAATGTAACATGTACATCTTGATGGACAGGGGTCGACTGTGGTACAGGTAAACGTAACATGTACATCTAGATGGACAGGGGTCGACTGTGGTACAGGTAAGTGTAACATGTTCATCTGAATGGACAGGGGTCGACTGTGATACAGATAAATGTAGCATGTACATCTAGATGGACAGGGGTCGACTATGGTACAGGTTAATGTAACATTTACATCTGGATGGATAGGGGTCGACTGTGGTACAGGTACATGTAGCATGTACATCTGGATGGACAGGAGTCGACTGTGGTACAGGTAAATGTAACATTACATCTAGATGGACAGGGGTCGACTGTGGTACAGGTAAATGTAGCATGTACATCTTGATGGACAGGGGTCGACTGTGGTACAGGTAAATATATCATGTATGCCCTCATTTTGAAGTTCGAACTGTTTCATATACATTCGGTAGATATGAACATTATTGTGCTAGCACTCTACTGAGAAATATATCTTACAATCTATAAATTCATATTAGACATATTTAATGAAAATTTGTTTGTTGATCTTATTTTTTATTTTGTCCATGGTTTCTTTTACCCACCCACCCCAACAAACCATTTTGGGGGACCATATTTGATTTGTTTATGATAATATGCAAGTCATATCTAAAGATGCACATGTATATGATTGTAGATATACAATCCTATCAGTATACAGAGAGTAAGCCAGACAACACTGTGTTTCTCAGTACTTTAAACCAAATATACGGAGTTATAAAACGTCCGTATTTTTCCCCGTGTACGCGTTTTTGAAACTCTGTCAGTGGCTATCGTATACGTATACGGTGAATATACGGAAATATACGCGGCCATTTTCTCCCGTATACGTATATGTTGAATATACGGAGATATACGCGGCCGTTTTCTCCCGTATACGTATACGTTGAATATACTCGGCCGTTTTCTCCCGTATACGTATACGTTGAATATACGGTGATATACGCGGCCGTTTTTTCACTTATACGTATACGTTGAATATACGTAGATATAGGCGGCCGTTTTCTCCCGTATACGTTGAATATACGAAGAATATACGGAGATATACGCGGCCGTTTTCTCCCGTATACGTATACGTTGAATATACGGAGATATACGCGGCCGTTTTCTCCCGTATACGTATACGTTGAATATATGGAGATATACGCGGCCGTTTTCTCCCGTATGCGTATACGTTGAATATACGGAGATATACGGGGCCGTTTTCTCCCTTATGCGTATACATTGAATATACGGAGATATACGGTATACGGAGATATACGGGGCTGTTTCCTCCCGTATACGTATAATTTGAACATACGGAAATATACAGGGCCGCTTTCTCCCGTATACGTATACGTTGAATATAAGGAGATATACGGGGCCGTTTTCTCCCGCATACGTATACGTTCAATATATGGAGATATACGCGGCCGTTTTCTCCAGTATACGCACCCATTTTCTGCAATGTCAAATGTCATTATAAACATGCTAGATGGACAGCATACAACTTCGGTATAGTTTCCAAAGACTGCTTTATGTATTCATCCTTCATGCGTGACACTACTTGGACACGTGCATAAAATATGATAAACTTTCTTTTACGAATACATGTTTTACAATTGTGGAAGATGTACACTCATGAAATAGAAGTAAAACCTGGAAGCCGCATATCGACAAACTTAAATATTTATATTTTAGAATCGATCTGGTAGCCAGAAAGTGGGCATTTTCAAAATATTGAGAAAAAGGCATATGTGAAGAAGAAATGTAGATACACCTTAAGCAAGCAATACTGCTAAAAGCATCGGCCTTTCGTTGAAAACACCTTCATTTAACAGACTATATTGTATAGTGTAACAAATATCCCTAAAAACAAAACACACGAGATATTTGAAATATATCAAGATACAACTAAATAAAACAGCATGTTTGTATCGCCTGTCGCTATTACCTTTTCCGGAAGCCATAGTTCATCGCTGAAAGCAGAAATCGCGTACATATGGGATGGAAGCAAAATGAAGCCTTTATTCGCCTGATGGGAGCCGAAACGCGCGTATTCCGTTCACTTCCGTTGATTAACTGCTGTTGGGGCTATTGGGTTTACAGTTCGTTGTATTGTTACTGCATTTGGTTAGAAAAACACATACATTTATGTACGATGAACTGTATTTGAATATTTTTTTTCAATATAATTAAAAAGAAATAATGATCTGCCATTGAGGGATATTATATTTACTGTATCGAGAGATCGTATGTTATGTCAAGCATTTGAAATATCAATGTAAATGTGCATTTCGTGTAACACAAAGCTGTTTGAAGTGCAGGAAATCTTAAATTAGTCAGATTAGTTTCAGATATTGTATCTTATATGAGAAAATGTATGTTTCTTAATATTTTGTTTGGACTGTGTTAATTTTGTCCCTTTTATTTAATATACTGATTGGTATTTCTTGGTAACTTCAAAAATAATACCGTTAATTTTAAATTTTAAATAAAAGTAGTGTAGGGTAATTTGTTACTTAAAAAGTATAACATATGTTTAAACGTTTTACATGTTGTACACTGATACTCTTATGACGCCATTTTCTTAAGGTTGCTGTTTACTAATTAACATCACATTGACGACTTTATTAGGTGGCAGATGGTTACTAATAAATATAAACATAACATATTTATATTATGGCTCTAATTTCCAAGCAATGTCCATGACAAATCATTTAAAACCATAAAACAGCCAATGTTAGTTTAAATATATTTATTTTACATCGATTGTATCGAAAGCTCTCTGAACTTATTTTAATCACACTTGATGTCCTCCTGGGTTGAACCAGTACCAAGCAAAAGTAACGTTCTCTTAAGCAAAGTCACTTGACCTGTCTCCGTTTACATACAAACATGTCAGATCCGCAGTAAAAACTGGCCAAACTCTCTTTTGGTACCCAAACATGAACAAATAAAGTATAGTTTTATTCCCAATAAATTCAACCTTATCAGTTAACATGTAAGAAATCTAAAAATTAAATGTGCAATACTTTAATTCGGCTGCCAAAGGTAGCAGTCTCTGTAATAACTGCTCATGTTTTCATGCAGCCCGCAATAGGTACAATGTAAACAACGACTCAGTCGATGGTATACAAACAATTTATACCAAATAAATGGTCTGTTGTGAGTAATAAAACGGTCGGATTCCAGTCTATTCGGACAATTCGCAACAGTTCGATACTTTTTTTAACTCGTATGATCTATTCTTGACAATCTTCGACGCTTGATTTTAAATGCAAACGTGCGTTTGCCTTTAAAATATGTACATGTAGAGCCGCAGATGATTTAGACGTATGGTCCCGAGAAATGACGTGATTCACCGACTATATACGATTAGGAACCGAATGAAATCTTAAATAGTCGTCTTGCTCATTGGAAAAACTGTTGTAAATTACGAAATTGTGTAAAGGTAATGATGCATAATCATGGCATTTCATTTTTATATTAATTGTATTACCCCACATTATCATGATTCATTAACAGCAGTCAAAGAATATTATAAATCTAAGAAGTTCATTACGTCTCTGGGAATATTCAACTTATTCCGGTCGTGTAGTTTCATTACAATTACACCTTTCAATATGGCTCATTGTATACTGTACCATGTGTGCAATGTTACATGTATGTATTTTCAGACGTCGATGAGTGTACTATAGGCACCGATAACTGTGATGCAACTGCTGCTGCCTGTACCAATACTGATGGTTTCTTTACGTGTTCGTGTAATAATGGATATCACGGCGATGGAATAACTTGTACTGGTATGATTTATCAATAACTAGCAAAACCATTACGTGGTCCGAGTATTAAACTTCATACCTCATCCAACCCCTTCTCCAAGAAGCGAAAACGGTGTTGGCTGTAGTATAAAATAAAATCTTAAAATTCGGCTTAAAACGTTTGCATATTGTAAAATTAAAACATTTAATAGGTAATTTTAAATAAGTTATCATATATTTAAAACATCTTTTTAAACGTTTCTATGACTAGCGTGGTTATATTGAACATGATCTAAGGAATAGGAGTTTATAATATTTGAACTTTAATTTTTACGAAGAAAACAACTACACAGTAAAAAATTAGTTTTACTAAATACGTTTTTGTTTTGGTAATTCATTGTTTGTTAGAACAACAATAAAACCAAGAATCAACTAATGGATAACGTGCTTTAATATGTTGGCTTCATACAAAAGCTATATTGGAAACATCTCATCGTCCGATACAAAATTGAATAACAAAATTGCGATTGTATTCCTAACTGTGATTTACAGTTACCTATACAAATCCTCTCTCTCCTACCCTCCCCCACACCCGCACCTCCCACCTCCACCCTCCCCGCCACACAAATACAGTAGTCTGGAAATAGGTCCTTAAATGAAAGGGCTGGTACGTTTACCATTTGTCCGTTATCCTTTCCAATCCGATTTTGTGACTGAAATTTCTCCATTTTAGCTTTCCACTATATCTTTTTAACTGCCTTTAACCTACCAAACCTCTTCTTCCCTAAACTAATATAATTATATCTCTTACATAGGTGCTCCGTCTATTTTATCATGTTCTACCTGTCGCTGTAATTATGAATCTACTTCATTTATAATTCTCTTTTTACCAGTTCGTCAATTTAAAGTAGTCTAAAAATATCGAAAAGAGGCATAGATTGGATTATAGCTGATAAAAACCTAAATGTATTTACTTTCAGACGACGATGAGTGTAATCTAGCCACCGATAACTGTGATGAAAATGCTGCCTGTACCAATACGTACGGTTCCTTTACATGCTTGTGTAATTGTGGTTACATCGGAGATGGAATAACTTGTACTGGTATGATTATATTAATAACCCCCGAAACAGTTAATTTATTTGTTTGAAGCAATATAGAAGAAGAATCATAGATATAGTATGGTATAGTCCTTATCTAAAAACCGGTATTTCCACCCTTTATACGCTTCCTTCGCAACACAACGTTCTTCTTAGTATTATCAATAATTATGTTTCTTTACATTTCCTAAACCTCTTTCCTCAGCCAATTAACAGCTGAGATTTAAAAAAACAAGTTTCTTTGTAGTGCAAACAAGGATCTTATTTTCCATTTGAAAACAAACGTAATAAAGCACTTTGGATTTACAAGCCCATTTTTGAGCTGTTTGGACCAACCTCATCGCTAGATATGTGCATGAGGCTGTGTGTGCTAATGCTCTTTTATGTAAACAGTTCGCCACTGTACATTCCTTTGTATCGCATCGTATATGAAACTGAAAATAGTTTATAAGGTTTCTACCTTTATACCTCATAGTATATATTATCTAAATCATATAGTTTAAATATATATAGAGGATATTTGTTTGTTTTGAGTGACTATAGGATTTATTTTCAGAAGTGAGAAAACTTATATGTTCACGAGTGATTTAGCACGAGTTAAAATATCAGATTTTTGTCACATCAAGATGAATATAAATCATATATTCACGACAAACCTACAAACATTCTTTTTATTATATACTCACAACCTGGCAATTTATGCAGAAAGAAAAATAATGCGTCAAAGCAATTACGTCAATAACGTCCACAACGTAAGCAACGTCAACATTTGCACATCATTTTGAGTGAAAATATGTTATATTTTTACATGCGAAATATAAACAATGAAAATGTAAGGTTTTATTTTATTCATAAAATCCACTATTTCACTGGAAAGTATAATTGCAGCTTCATTGATATAAGAAAATAGGAATATAGGTTCATGCCACAGGCCAAGTTCAAAGAGCATATATCATTATATATATATAGCGTGTGTGTGTGTGTGTGTGTGTGTGTGTGTGTGTGTGAGAGAGAGGTTGCGTGCGTTCTTGCGTGTATGTGTGTGTGTGTGTGTTCTCACACAAAATAGATATAAAAATCGAACAGGAAAAGTAGCATTCAAGGACGACAGTCAAGTACAAACACACACAGAAACAAAGAACAACTTTAAAGATGAATAAAAGGCCAAATAAGACATCACCAACACAAAAGGGTTTACGATAGGGCGACCGCCTTGGAACGGTCAGTGCTAAAAAAGGTCGCTGGGGTTTTTGAAACCAGGTACTAGGGTGCACCAAACCTCACACTTACCCTACTGTCATCCCAATGAAACTGAATAGTCTAAATAAAGAAATCCCCGCCATGAACTATTCTCTAACCGACAAGGCAGACAAGGCAGATTGAATAGGCAATACAAGTAAACCACAAAGATGCTCCTGTATTTATAAGAGAAAGAAACATTGAACAAACCATTGAGGGCACGAAAGACAAGATTGCAGACAAACATCAAACGTCACCGACCTTTTGGGCTTTAGGTAGACGTCATCATAGAGTACACAGCCTGTCCGGTCATCGCACAATTAAAGAGGAAAGCATAGTGGCGAACTGTAAATGGGTCCACCACCAAGCATGCAGTGCGTTGCAAAATGATCGGGTCATAACCTTTGTTGATAAATATTTTAACAAGTTTAAAAAAGATAGTATGAAACTATGATCATGACCAAGGATCTTACGAAGTTTGTAAATCACGTCATCATAGAAGTCAGGTTGTGATAGTCATTGTCGGAGAAGCGTTCTTAAAGCCTTAGCTGCCATATAGAAGCCAGGAGATGGCGCTGGGGCAGGGTTCTATATAAATCAAAGGTCCCTTTTTCAAAATTATGTATAAACTACTGTAAAATAAATTATGAAAAGTTGCACAAATACACATTTAAACATGTTAAATCAATTGGTGTAATTATTTTTTTAAACAATCATTTGCAAAGTTTTAACCACCTGTCAAGCAATTTGAATTTGCCTGTAGGAGCCCGTGAGGTTATGACCCTTGCTAATACAGAATGTAAGCATTTCCCACGTGGCTGTGTTTATCAACAAGCATGCTGCAGCAGACGGCTTAGAACTACTCTGTATTATCATCAAAACCAGACAATGTAAAGCATCACAATTTAAAGCGGGTTGTCAACAGACCTTCAAAAAGGCACCAAATCTTGAATTTGTGTGGTTATAACGGTAAAAGAAAAGTTTCAATGTTCATTTGTGAAATATTTATGTGATTCAATTCAAATATAGATTCGGCTGAATCATCATATGTAGGACAATGTTTACATCAGCTATTTTAGTTGACATACAGGCTGTGTGCAGCAATGGTAATTTGATAGTCCCCTCCTTTGCGGTTACTTTTATATTTGGAAAGAAGTTCAGATAATACAATTTTGCATAGGTGTTACGAAATTTATGGTAGCTTTTTAGTTATACAAAGATATATTAAAGTCCTCAACTCAAGTACAAGTTCTAGAAAAACGAATAAGTTGAGATACATAGACCCCATAAGAAGTTGCTCGGGGAACATCCCCATCTAAATGGGGATAATTAACAATATCAAAATTAAAATCATCTCTCTTGTCATATATTTTGCTAATTATTTCACCATTTTCAATGGAGAGATAAACTCGAGTAAAGAAGCCATAGTATCAGAAAAATAGCTTCGTCATACAATTATTCCATAGTACGCACGTACTCTATTGATATTACCTTCACTTTATGACAATGGAATAAAAAATAACAGTATCGCTGCTAGACCTATCAGCGTTGTCTGATTATACTCAAACTAGAGATGACGACGTCGACTACATGTGTACAAACTAGATTTGCTGTAATATTTTACGAGCATTTTTATAAAGTTATATAATAAAAACTCATTACTAGGGTAAAGCCGATTAAGTGAGATCCTGCAAATACGGCATGACATTTCGAAGTTTCCAGAAAACGTTACCCTAGTAACAATTCTATGTTATCACACAAAATGGTTTCTTAAGTGCAGTCTTCTTAGTAAACAAAAACTCACATGTCTGCTAGTTTATTATTGAATTAATTAAACTCATTGGCACAATTGAAATGATTCTCGGCAAACCGTCGCAAGCCGTCCTATCATATTATATAAATATTGTATCCCAGTGAGGGGACAGTGGATATTGTCAACCTGAGAAAAATAATGTCAACCGAGGCGAAGCCAAGGTTGACATTATTTTTCCTAAGGTTGACAATATCCGCTGTCTCCCTCAGTCGGATGCAATATTTATTTTAGACAAGCTTTCAAAGTCACCATCTTCGTTTCATAGAAACTGACGGAACAAAGCTACACGCAGAGTCTTTGGTCCGTTCCAAGGTGTTCAAATCCGCTCCCGAAATTGTCGCGAATCTGCTCGCCATGTTTGTGTATTTTCGTTTGGTAAATCAAGCGTCTTACGATTGACATAACTTCATCTGTATTTTTATAAGCGTTCATCTATTTCCAATTGCACAATTATCGTAATTGGAAAAACCTAAAACCTATTTTACATACTTCCCGTGACGTCACAATCGTATGATAGTAAAAAGTGTTTACCGGTGAACAGTAAAAATTGCTTCACGCTAAGGATATAGGCAATTTATACAGGAGTGTAAACGTGAGGTATAATAACATATTTTATAACACTCTTAATGAATCCAGTACTAATAAGCACTCACGAAGCATCCTCTATATATTCCTGTATATACCGATTATCGCCGAACATTGAAACTGACAATTGACGTTTAATGTTTCCGTTTGTGAATTTAACCAATCTGCCTGATTTTGATATTTAACAATTATATAACCTTATTGTATCTACGGAAATATGAAACTAATGCAAGGCAAAAATCGACATAAAATAATAATTCATTGTTTAAACACAAGCTTTAAAACGGATAATGAGACATAAATGAAATATTCTTAACACATGTCGGCCGACACTACTGCGTTAATGCACCATGACTTATCGTTTTAATTACTTTTCATAGTTTCTATCCCTAGAACGTGTTATCGTCGCTTCTTTCAGATCCTCCGAAATTATTTGATTAATGGCCTGTTTAACCAATCGTACAAATAAGCATAACCGGTTTTTGTTGATACAACTTCGACACGTTAAAGGCGGCATTAAGAAAATAAAACTAAGTAAAAACCCAGGAATGCCGACTGACAGTTCCTTTACCTCTTTTGTTCAGGATGAATTTAAATAAAAGGTGTCGGAATATTTCAGTACATCATTTTGGAACGCTTTCTACCTAACTATTTTTCTATGCACCAACATATCATATTAACAGTATCGCGAATGAGTAAATAGAATACTAGTATGCAAAGTATATAAGGAAGTACTTGAACCTGGTTTCTTCTCTGGAACTACAAAAGCTAGATGTCTACTATTTAGCATATTAAGCTAATAGTCATATACTTGGTGACCGTGGTGCCACACTTGGCCCACTCTTGAGGTTCAATGGGCGTAAAATTAAACATTATCATTCTAAAACAATACTAGCTAGAGCCTATACATGTAGCATGTAAATAATGACGTTGATTTTAATTTGGCCATGTCCCCGAGGTCACAGTTCTACGAAGATATGCAGGAAAGTATTTAACTCGCTTTTTCTGAACTCTTGTATCTCACCAATATCATCCAAAAATCTCAAAAATGTTGTGTATTAATTGTATATTATGCGACAAGGTCAGGTTGATATATATACACTTCTGTACATACAACATATGCATTGATTACATTTTTAATAACGGAGGCGCCCAATTTCTCTTTTAAAATGGGTTTATCTTATCACTAGCTACTATTTTTAATGAATAACCCAAACAAGAATAAGGATGTCATATGGTAAAAAATGCATTTGTTTTTGTTCTATTTTGAACAAACATAGATCCTTAAACAATATTTAATTTAATATTTCACCCGCTAAGTCTAATAAATACAAGAAAGCAGCATAACAGACAACCCATTGAATAAACTAAGGTACTATTGTAAAGCTGGATACATACTTATAGATAATCCTGTGTCCCTTAAAGAATTTAAAAACTCGACTCTAACACTACAATATATTGGCATGTGCAGTGGTTTTCTATGGACTTTAATTAACAAATCAAACTGCTATTTTTAAATAAATATTATAAGAGTAGTTATTTTCATCTGTTCATTTAATTAATGAAGACAATTTAAATCAAGAGAAACAAAATATGTAGAGTATGTGTGTTTGTAAATGGATATATGTTTGGTTGTTTATTGATATGAGAATTAATGTCTATCTATATATAAAATAAATAATCAGAAATTTCACTTTTCTGTAACATATACTTATCAGACCATGTTTGTTTCAGATGATCCGGCTACCTGTACACATTCTGACCTATCGTGTCAATCAGTGAGATCCTGTACATTAGATGGTTCCAGCGAGGAACGAAATGTGCACAGCTGTGATTGTGCCGCAACTTGTTACGGTTGCGGCTGCGTAGGTAAAATATTTTTGAAATAGGCAATATATGCGAAACCAAATTGACTGGTCTTCTATACTGTGCTATCTAAAAGTCTTACACGTTCAAAGTTCATAGTTGTTCGTTAAACTTACTGTTCTCGTGTCATGTTATTTAAATCACTAAGAGATACTTGATATTCATATTGATGTAACGCATATTTGCTTGTAATATAACAATGCTATCTTTCAGACAATGCAATTAGTATTTCCAGTGCCGAATACACCGATTTAATGGATTACCGCTGGTTAATCGAAACCATATCTAATAAAACGATTGTGGTAAGTATACCTGTGCAATGGCTGTCATTTCCAAAATTTTCATTGAAAAAGGCGGGAAATGGATAACAATGCTCTATACATTACTAATAAACGTGATCAAGATTTTAACAATTTATAAAAGATACTAATAGTGACTGTAACAAAGTCATTATTACTATATAAACTGCACTGATTTACCTACTATTGGTTACTCTAATAGGGATTGTAACAAAGTCATTATTACTATATACACTGCACTCATATACCTACTATTGGTTACTAATAGTGATTGTAACAAAGTCAGTATTACTATATAAACTGCACTCATATACCTACTATTGGTTACTAATAGTGATTATATCAAAGTAATAATTATTCTATATTAACTATCCTATCATATAGCTATTAATGGATAACCAGATTCTATCTCGAAGATTTTGTCATCTTAGATACTTAATCTTAGATGTATTTCCATTGATCACGCCTACCAAGCGCTCCAATTGTGCTGGCGTCTGCATCGTGTGAGGGGTTTCCGGTGTTGCAGTTGAGCGCTCATTTTTCATGATGAAAATGTATGTTGTCATTATTTGCGACTGAATTCTTTTTAAAGCGTTGAATTAAAACTCGAAGACAGTTGTTCGACCCTACCGTGACAGGTCTTACTCCACACCAAATGTCCGAACAGAATATCCAGTAGTTTTTCAGATTTTATGTTTAGCGGTGACGGGTAATGAAGTAATGCAACAGTAATTAAAAATGGTATTTTTCATTGATATAACGCTTCTAGTGACATGTGTTGCCATTAAAACACAGAGATATCATGAATCGAAGGAACTTACACACATGTGTGGTCTTAGATAGTCGAATTAACGCAAATGCTGCCCAAAATGCATCAGTGATGTATTAGAGTGGCCGGTGATGCATTAGATCTAAGTCGTAAGATTCATACTACAAATCTTATTTAGGAATCAGTTTCAATATTTGCGGAAATGTTCGATTTTTAGCTAGACTAGTATGTTTTAAAAAAACGAAGAGCTAGTACTACCCTAACGTCATTGTCTTCTGCGTCTGATTAACATATATGGTAACTGAAATATCTTTGGTTACATACTCTTGTGAGAGAAGCATTAGCGTGCGTTTGGGCACGCAATGACATTTTATTATTCCATAGATGGTAATGAGGGAACGTGAAGGCAATTGCATATGAGTATAAAATAAACATATACGTATATTCAATTATTTGTTGTGTGTCAAAATATAAACTACACGTATTATCTCGGAGCTTATTTACCTCAGATAGGAGACCCCGCCCTCCTCCCAATAAAAAATAAAAGATTTTCTAATAAAAATCCCTGCATCCAGTAATCTATTCTGAAAATGGTATTACATCTGTGAGTTCTCAAAATCAAATATGCTTGTTGAAAATGGAGAACATGCTTGAAAGTGGCTCAAAATAAGTGAGTCACAAAAGTGAATCCCATAATGCATTCAGTAAGGTAGTCCGAAAAGTTGAGGTCATTCAGGGGAACTAAATAACTGTGCACAATTTCCACTGCTCAACCTTGGCAGAGCAGTCTATGTAAAATATGTGACTCCTGAGGCAGGACCAAATTTGACCCGAAAGTCGCTATTTGAACAAGCTTGATAGATGAACATATACACGTATGGTACCTGCAACATATTAGACCTTTAGCTTATGTAGTTTGATAGAATAATATTTTTTAAATATTTTTCTATTACATGTATATTAACTTTTACGTAAATCTACGACCGCCAGGGCGTGCCCGGATATTTCCGCAGGTTCACCATTTGAACGAACTTGGTACAGGACCATAAGCTTATAATACATGCAATACACGTGAGCTCTATACGTCGTGATTTTAGAGAAGAGTGCTTTATGTATTTCCTTATACAAGTCTATGTAAAAGAATCTGACCCCTGAGGCGGGGCCAAATATGACCCCATGGTCGCCATTTAAACAAACTTGATAGAAGACCATACAATCAAAATCTGTCGTGTGGTTTTTGAAAAGAAGAAGCTTACAGCTGTTATTATTTTAAGTAACGGCGACCATCTTGAATGTCCGATTGACCTATTGATATATTTTATCCGTAAGGTCGCAGCTCTACCAGGAGTATCCATGTGACATTGAATACAATTGGTCTCGCGGTTTCAGAGAAACTGCTGCTAATGAACGTCGACGCCGACGGCGATACCGACGGAAGAAAGCCCTGCTAGCGCCTACATTGGGAAACCATTACAATTCATTAGATCGGGAGGCGGGCTTGGAGTGGGGGTAAGGGAAGGGGTGATGTGGGAGCTGTGGACAAGGGATATTAACGGACGTTAATTGGAAAATCGTGATCAGAGTATGTGGGGTGTGGCTGTGTGTGGGAGGAGGGGTGGTGTTCTGTTATCTGATGCAAATTAGCTCTTATATTTGGACACTCAACAAAAGTTTTGAAAACGTATGTTTCCTTTGTACTCATATGCAATGTCATGCCATCACGCTCACTGTAGGCTTTGAGCCAGGACCCAAAATGTTCGATATTGTTACCTACTCAAGGGACAAATTCTACCATCACTTTTTGAAAAGAGCAATGTATATAGATTACATTTTTCCATGATAGCAATCTGGAGCAGGTAGCTTATAAAAAAAAATCGAACATTAATAGGTTATCATTGTAGCGCTTTCATATAAGTTTTTGAAGTTCATTTTTGAATGTCATGCTTGTGTGAATAATTACTGATGTACTTTTTAAAGATGCACTTAAGTTTACAATTCATTGAGTTACATAAAGCGTAAATAAGCTCCTTTTAAGCACTGAATTCAGTTTAAAATCTCGATTTTGCTTCAAATTATAAGTCAATATACCCCACCCACTATTGACACATTTTTATGCATTTAGTTTAGTTAATATTTTTTACAATATATGTGTAAACTTGTAAGAATCAGTAATGTACAACCTTTCTACATGATTTAAAAAATATTATAATATGAATAAGGGATTGTTATGATATATTGATGAAATTAAGTACTAAGCAATGTTCCTGGTATTGCACATATATGTTCTGTTCTGTAAGTCTGATAAGTTTAGACACATGCCAAACTGGAAGTATAAGCCTTCTTCAAAGTAACTGCAAAATAAATAGTATTAAAATGTTCTGATATATACATATATTGCACAGACGACACATATTCCAAAGGATTCTAGATAAAGGAAATATGCTGTTTAACCTGTTTTTTTTTGTTTTTTTAGGTGTATGCGTCATGGCAATACTTATTATGATTACACATTTGGATTATATATTACACATAAATACATAATTAAACATTGCATATTGCAACGCAAAATCTTAAAAGTTGTCTATTTTAATACTTTTTAATTACAATTTATGCATATTTTAAGGATTTTTACACCTGAATTACCCCACCCATATACAACACAATGAAGAATTCTGCATATGAAATGTAAAAATAGTAGTATATGCATTTGCACGAACCATTTTTGTGTTACTGAAAAAAGTATCGACGAAGATGAAATGATTTGAATTGGGGTTTTCCGTCGCACCAACACAAACATGTTATATGGCGCCAACAGGAATGAACATTCGACCCGGCTAACTCTTCATTAACATCCAGATACAAATTTGCATAATGTGCCTAGAACCTTCATACCTGCAGAACTGCAGAGTTGTTGCAAATTCTCTAGTAAACAATCCATTTTTCGCTGGAGCCACGATCACTGCCACCACTGAAGTAGCACCTGAAACAATACAGGTTTCATGATGAAAATAAGAACAAAAATGACAAAATTAACATGAATTCGAGGAAATTTTACCCCTATGCCTAGATATGCAGTGGTCATATTCTTGCCCGGGAACAACACGGCGCCGACGAAGAAATATCTTTAGAGTGATACCCAGATCACTGTACTAACTACTTACCATGGCAACTATTTGTTAGTATTGGTGCAGTTGTTACAATATCACCTGCTTAGGATATGTATTTAAACATAGGTTGTAATGTTCTCCGTACTTGATTTAGAGTATGGAATTAACCTAGGATAGTAAGCATCAACCCTACGTTTGCGCATGCAAGTGCAAGTAGAATGATTATTACCTAAAACCGAAGGTGTATTGCCAATGAAGAGAGAGAGGGAGTGTGTGTGTGGTGGGGGGGGGGGGGGCGTGGGGATATATAGGCATTTAGGAACCCGCCGTACTGACGAATAGACACCTATGTTTCTTTAACATGATGGGAGAAAAAAACAAGCGATACACTGGATCGCCTGGTTTACGTCCCCATCCGCGGACGAGGGTATAAGTGTATAAGCAGGATGACTGCATTAAAGTACATACAACTAATATGTTAATACGTCATAAAGATTATATCCAAGAAGCTGGGTTCACAACGGTCTCTCTTATCTAGCAAGTTAGCATCACGTTCATGTATGTCGAGTTGCAATATTCCTGCAAGCCTTATATATTCCCAGCTCATTGCTGTTTTGATAAACTTGGCAATTAATGCCTTTGGATAAAACAGGACAATTAAGAATACTCAGTATATATTATCTGATTTAAATAATATAACTTAATGTGACAATATAACATACATATAAGATATAAAAAAAAAGATAGATTACATTTAGTGATCACGGTTAGTTTACTGATGTTTACTCTAAAAGCTATATCTGACATACAGGTGCTACTGCAGTTAAAGTAGCTATCCCGCCAACAACAGCCACATTTTACAACATATGTACATCGTTTCTAAACCTACTGACCACGAGGTATATACATAACTTACATCGTTTGAGAATCAAAACTCTATAGATACAATATAAAAAGCTTTAACCAGCCAGACAAAAAAAACAAAAATTGATAATTCATTTTACACTGCCTATTGATGCTGCCTTGTTGGTTAGAGATTAGATCATGGCGGGGATTTCTTTATTTACACTGGCCTGTTTTAATCGGATGACAGTAGGGTAAGTGTGAGGTTTGGTCCACCCTAGAACCGGTTTAAACCCCCAGTGGCCTTTGTTGCCACTGACTGTTCCTAGGCGGTAGCCCTATTGTCAACTATTTTGTGTTTGTGATGTCGTTTGCATTTTTATTACTTTTGCCTTCTCGTTTGTCTGTTTGCGTGTTTGTTTTTGTGTTTTGTGGTTGACTGTCGTCCTTGAATACTGCTTTCCCTGTCCGATATTTTTATCTTTCTTTATTCAATTACGGATATTACAAAAACCCATGAATAAACATTTACTTTTAAGCGACACATATACATTATTATATGACATGAACACCTGGATAGAGTTTTGATAAACTGTTTTTGTAGTGTAATGTTGTCGTAATTTGGCGGGTTATTTTTTAAAATTTGTATAACAAACAATTAAAAATCAACAGTTAAACAGTAAAATGCCTTTTCTTCCTTTCTTTTTCTTTCTTTTTTTTTGCAATTTGTCGCAAATGCAGTGGTCTACTTTGTGATTTTAGTTCATGGATTTATTCAATACGCGATTTGTAAACATGGTTAAGTCTTCATAATGGAATACCTTATCAAAAGTCAAATTCTCTATATATTTCAGTTCGCTTAAAACTTTTGAAGTGATTTTATGAAAAGTGTACAACTTCAAGCGAAAAACAAGATACCCACTCGCCTTGTCTCAAAGTGCTCTCATGTTTTAAGAAACAACAACAATTTCTTTATATAAATCTGTAAAACTGTGACCTCGTAGTGGCCATATTTGACCCAATTGTCGCCATTTGAACAAACTAGGTAGAGGATCATAAGCTTATGGTACATGCGAACTATTATTTAGCTTTTGAAGTATCAGAGAAGCTGTTTGAATATGTTTTCCTATATAATTCAATGTTATAGTGTGACCCACGGGACAGGGCCAAATTTGATTCCACGCTTGATTCAAGGGACACCATTTAAATTATTTGGTACAGGACAGTAATCTTAAGCTAAATATAGCTGATAACACCTCTAGCTCTTGCAGTTTTAGAGAAGATGTTTATAGACGTTTCTACATAACTTTTTGTAAATATGTGACCCCTGGGTCCGGGCGAAATTTGACAATAAGATCACCATTTGAACGAAATAAATTGCTAGAGATCGATACTCTTATGCTACATGCATCGTATTAGACCTCTAGCTCTTGTAGTATCAGAAAAAGATTATATTTTTATGGACTTTCCTATATAACTCTTTGTAAATCTTTAACCCCAGAACTGGGCCATAGTTGGACACAGAGTCACGATTTCAGCAAAAGTGGTAGAGAACCATAAGCTTGTACAATATGCAAAATAATAGACCTCTGGCTCTTGTTTTTTTTAAAGAAGAGATTTTAAAGATGTTTCTATATGACTCTATGTAAATATATGACCCCTGGGGCGGAGCCAGATATGACCCCAGGGTCAACAGTTTTAGAAAACTTGCTAGTGGACCATAAGCTTATGCTTCATGCATAATATGGGACCTCTAGCTCTTACAGTTTTTGAGAAAATAATTTATTTTTAAAGATTTCCTATATAACTGTATGAAAAAATATTTCCCCCGGGGCTAGGCCATATTTGACCCTGGGGTCACCATTTTATAAATAAACTTGGTAGAGGACCCTAAATGTATAATACATGCAAACTATTAGACCTGTAGCTCTTCTAGTTTCAGCGAAAACGATTTTTTAAAAAAACAAGAGTTTTGCTGAAAAGGGGGAGATAACTAATAACAGGAATCAGCTACCCTGTTCATGCTGCTATCATGGATTTTTTGTTTCTCTACAAGGTACTCAATAACATGGTACTAGTAAGAATTTGTCCCTTGAGATGGTAACAAAAAAGCGTATGGCTCACGGTCTACTGGCTGTCATCTCTAATTGGTTTAGTTTAAACGTATTTATTTTACATCGATTTTAATGAAAACTCTATGAAGCTCTATGAACTTATTTTAATCTCGATGTCTTCCAGAGCAGAACCAGTACTAAGTAAATGCAGATAAAGTATCGTGGTCAGGGACACAACACATACGATCATGGCAGGAATCGAACCAACGATTTTTTTATCATGAATTGCTTCTCTTACAAGAACATTTAATCAAAGATATTTCAGCTACTATATATGTTAACCAGACGCAGACGACGAAAACTACGACGACGTTAGGATGATGACAATAGCTCTTCATTTCTTTTTTTCAAAACATACTAGCTAAATATCGAACATTTCCGCAAATAATTATATTGAAAATAATTCATATCATATAAGATTTACGGTATGAATCTCACGACTGCGTTTACATAACTACAACAGAAGATAAGTATATTTCGTTCGTAGTAGTGACTTAAAAAGGGAAAAAGAAAAAAAGCATTTGTAATTACATAGCTCTAATTCAGCACCGGCCACCCTAATTCAGCGCTGATGCATTTAGGCAGCATTTGTCGTTATTTCGACTGTCTAAGACCACAAACTTGTGCAAGTTCCTTCGATTTATGATAACTGTTTAAGCAACACATGAGACAAGAAGCATGCATTTTATCAATGAAATATACCTCTTTTAACTCTGGTTGCAGTTTTACTGCATTACCCGACACCGCGAAACGTAACATCTAATAACAACTGCTGGACTTTCATTTTGGTGTGGATTAAGATCTTTCATAGACGGGTTGATTTTTAATTAAACGCTTTGAAAAGAAATTAGTAGCAAATATACGTGACAATAAAGCGTTCTTCCATCAAACATGAGGGCTCAACTGACCCACTGGATACTCCTGAAACGATGCAGACGCCAGCATCACTAGTCTTGGTAGCCGTGTTGATGTCAATAATCTTCAAAATTGTTGATTTTTTTTACCATTATCATAGTTTATTACTTTTTACACCTTTATTGAGCACTAAACTTGAGTAATCAACATGATAAGCACACAGAGGTAAATGTGGTTATTGGTTATTACAAATACAGCTTAGGTTCTTATATTAGTTATTATATAGGTATCGATCATTCGTATAATTAATGACTTTGTATTTATCATTCAATGGTCAAAGCGACAACATAAAGGTTAAAGGTATTAAATTAAGACACTTAAAGATTTTGCAAAACCAAACAGTCAAATTTAAGTATATTAACTCATTATTTATATCCAATGGCAATCAGACTAGATATATCAAAGAAAATAAATAAATTGTAACGTCATAATAATTCAACGTATTGTCTAAGGCCAACCTATTTCTATATATAATAGTCTAATGTATAGTATACACCTACTTGTCTTGTACAACTAACTACGATATCAGATTAGGACAGCAGACTTACTACTAAACACGAGAAAACGAGAACATCATGTTTGGATGCTGTGGAGTGGAGGAGGTTCGTGGATGGCGTGGATGGCGTGGGGTGGGGTAACAATTGGGTTGTTAGATAACAATAATGATATCAATAAACAGAATATCTAAACATATACAATAGTATGGTGAGCTTTTTTATGTCTATATATAAAATACCTAATGGTGCATATTTGATTTTACTATTATATGAGATATATGAAGTTTCATACCTGTGAATAAATTTATGTAAGTTTATAAATGATGGTACATTTGAATATATTTATACATGTTTGCACATAAACCACATGATGGCGCGCCACCATTTCTGCGTCTGCTCTATAGTTATTTGTTTAAATCTAAATAATTATAATAACCTTCCTATACTTTTATCTAATATATATATAATTAAATATTAAGATACTGTATACATATACTAAGTATATGTTTATGGGTGGCTTGGTAAGTTTGATTCGTCCCGTTAGTTTTCGATATAACTTGCATAATTTCAATCATTAACATTAATTATTCAGATTCAAAAGTTCAAAGCAGATTGATACTAACATATTGCTAACTGAAAATAATGCACTAGTAAAATATTTAAACATTTGATAGAATATGGAATCTCACTTTTCTATTTAATGGTAAGCAAGCAGTTTTAAAGTCAAACTGACGCAAGATTAATAACCAATCAGCTTATTTTAATGCTTGAATAAAACTCAAGTTTGCTCCCTGACCTTTTAAACAAATGAATAAAACTCATGAGCTGATTAATGAATATGCCTACACTTTGTTTGCACGATATATATGATGTTTATCAATATGTAAAATAATATGTATTTGTTCTGTTTGTATATGTAATGGATACTTTAGAAAAGAAAATCGATAGGATAACAATAAAAAAGTAAACATTTTTTCACAACTGTGATTTTACCTTATGAAACGCGTGCTTGTTTACTGCTTACATGTCACATGACTGATATATATAGCTGAGGTATATACATTGAGGCCCCATTACAGTGTTTCCTTTGAATAGCATTGTTGTATTAAACATTATCTAAGGTATAGCTAAGTATATAATATTGTGTGCTTTTACATTATTGAAGAAACAAATAGTTAACCATTGAGCTACACTAAATAAAACAAAACTGTGATGACAATTCTTTATTGTTTTTAAAAATAAAATGAAAACAAAACACAGATAATTAAAAAAAACTTGCTTCTATGTTTTAGCTGCATACACAAGCTTTATTGGGCGGACCTCATCATCCGAAAAAAAGTTGAATAGCATAGCAATTTATGTTCATTGTTCCTACTGATTGATATACATATAAATATTGTTTCTTGTAAAACTTATGTAAACAACTTAGTAAGTGTCAGGTTATTAATTTGCAAATTACTTACATAATTCAGTGTGATTCAATGTGATTCACAAAGGCAATACAAGAACCTTAAGAAAATCCCCCAGTTTTGCTTTTACTCTAAACTCTGTAATCCATTTTCGTAGGTAGTTGTACGCTCTAAGTAATACTGATCACATACTATTTATCCAATAACGCGTGTATTTATAAAGCTAAAGCTTATAACAGCTATTGGTTTAAATAGGTCAGTTTTTCTAGCGTGGGTCTAGAAGGCATCTGCGGATATGACAGTGTAGACGTATACGGAGGTACCACAGTGGAGACAGGAGTGCTTCTTGGCAGGTATTACTTTTCTAACGTTACCTAAACAGTACGATAACATGAATCACAGCTACAGAGAATATAATTTGTACAATAACATACCAAATAAAAATAATGTATAAGATAACACGGACTACATTCTTTTTACCTGGATACACGTTTACGGCACAGCTATCAAATAAAAAAACACACTCAGTGAAGTGGAGTTTAACACTAGTTTAACTATAATATTTACAATAGTTCACTAAAGCAATATATCAAATAAAATGAATGTATAAGATAACACGGACAACAATCTTTTTACCTGGATATACATTTACGGCACAACTGTCAAATGACATTTAACAAGTCATTGGAAACGCCCAGTGAAAATACGATTTGAAGGTTAACGCTATAGGCTCAAAAATACCAAAGCACAACTCTTCCAAAGAAGTTTGTAATTAATTCAAATTAAGTTGAATCGGATTTTACGGCACAAAATGGTTAAATTACGCTAACAAGATGACATTCCAGGCCCAACCTCCATTAACATCGACATAAACATATACAGAGCGGGCCTAGAACCTTCTCACCAGCAAAAGTCCATAGCCGCTTAAAATCCTGTTTATTTCTTCTCTAAAACCATTCTTCAGTATAACCAGGACTGGAATTCACAATATGGTATATGTGAGGTTTGGTGCACCATACAACTTGTTTAACCACCCAGAGGCCTTTTTTGCCACTGACCTTCCAAGCAGATTTTTATATTATGAACAATTTTAATGTGTTCGTGATGTCATATCTTACCTTTTATTCATATGTGTAGTTGTTTCTGTTCGATTTGTATAGCTACTTTAATTACAGACATCTTGAAATTTTGTCCATAAAACATGGAAACCTGTACCTCGATTTCGTAACGAAAATGGAATAAAAGTTAATCCAAGATATAACAAAATAGTTATTTGATGACTCGATCGTTTTCATTGCGTCTTTATTTATGATGTAATATCTCTGCTTGCAGATGGATGCCGTATCATTTTTTGTTAAAGACGAAAGCTTCTAGATGTTTGCCATAGAAGAAACCCAAGCTAGATTGATCGATCATCTAGACTGGATTTTCATTTATTTCTTTATTTTGGAGCGACGATTTGAACTTGAAAAACAGAGTTATTTTATAAACAGGAGTTCATTTGTAACATATTCTTGCATTGAAATTATTTTAAATCACAATTTCCTACCATACAATAATCAAATATATGAAATGTTTTGTATAGGATTACAATTATAAAGTCCAAATAATCCAATTGTTTGGACCTGGCCATATCTCTATCACTTTTGTAAGGAAGACAGTTTTGACAAGGATATGAAACTAATAAATATTGAAAGGGAATCAATTGGAAGTACCAAACACCAACAAAAGAGAAAGGTCGCAGACTCGGCTTTATTAAGCTGTTCATGAAGGTAGTATCGTAGAATACTCATTGTAACCACTTAGGTTTCATATTAACTTCGAGTAATTGGGCAGTTTACACAGTCATGCTATAAAACAAAATAACTAGTTAGAGTTAGTTATATCTGGGTAACTACAATAGGTCGGTGACATAAGGAAGGCATGTTTATTTTTAAAAATGTTTAATAGAACTATACTTCATTTGCAGAGTTTGTGTTGGCGGCGACACTTCGACCTTCAATTCACCGGGCAGTTCAATGGTAGTACGTTTCCAAACAGACGGTTCAGAGTCTGGTTACAATGGATTTACAGCAAGAGTGTGTTTCATAAATAAATAATTCATATCAGTTACGAGAGGTATGATATGTGTGATATAAACTATAAATAAAACAAATGTGCACGTTTAGCAGCCCAGACACACGTGACAGAAACAGATTTCGTTTTGAATATAAACTATGCTTCTTTATTACCTTTATCCGGCGCAGTATTTTCAACTATTTTCAGAGGTTTGGTTTAAACCCCCAGCGGCAATTTTTTCCACTGACCGTTCCAAGGCGGTAGCCCTATTGTCAACCCTTGTGTGTTTGTGATGTCTTATCTCGCCTTTTATTCATATAAAACTCATATGTAGTTGTTCTTTGTTTTTGTGTGTATTTATGTTTGACTCTCGTCCTTGAATGCTACTTTTCCTGTTCGATTTTCAATTATTTTATTGGTATAAATATGGGTACGCATTTCACTTCGAAAGGTTATCTTATTTATAACCAGCAGAGCACCCGCGGTAATTGAACTGTCTTTAGAAACTTGTTTTAATATCTATGTTTCTAATGTATATGTACATAGACAATGTTTCTACCTTCAAGCAGAGGACATATCTGTCAAATTACTAAACTGGAGAGACTGACTCGGAGTTTCTGAAGCTGTTCAGCTATGTAGAGTTACAGTCTTGTCCAAAAGAGCATCTAACACTGGGTTTTTAAAGTGTCTTCTGATTATCCAGATAAGTCTCCGTAATTTGTAGAGTTGATTAATACGCAATGTAAGATAAAACGAGAATGAAAGAGCTCTTATAAATAGCCACACCTTGGACAGTAATGCAGATAAAAAAGTGTACATCATTAAACGGTCAACTGTCAACAACAAGTATACAGATGTTTTTAATAGTTCCACTTTACTTCCCAAATACTTATGGCCTCGTATTCAAAAATGATCTGACGATTTTCTTTTAAATGTGGCTCTTAATATAGATGGTATATAATTGTTCTAACAGTGTTCGACTTCTTTGTTTGTGGTTGACTGTCGTCCTTGAATGTTACTTTTCCTGTTCGATTTTAATATTTACATTTTATCAAATGTTTACCGTAATAGCATATATGTACTTTGCATAATTATACTGTACATAGTTGTAAATGTAGAAGTTGTTTTATGAAGACTCTGATAATTAACTGTATTAAAATGTAGGCACATGTACATCGCTAAATTATATAAATGATTTTATCAATTCATGTGTAATCTACGTATTACAATTTAAGGAGATGAATTCATATAAAAAACAAATTATAAGCCTGTTTCCAGATGCTGGATATTTATAATCTTTATATAACAAATCATATTAACATACGATGAGATACACTTTGTTTAATATACTTTGTTTAATACACTTTGTTTAATACACTTGGTTTAATACACTTTGTTTAAAAAAAAACAACACTTTGTTAAATACGCTTTGTTGTTTAATACTCTTTGTTTAATACGCTTTGTTTAATACTCTTTGTTTAATACACTTTGTTTAATATTCTTTGTTTAATATACTTAATTTAATACTCTTTGTTTAATACTCTTTGTTTAATATACTTTATTTAACAAACACTTTGTTTAACACACTTTGTTTAATACACTTTGTTTAATACTCTTTGTTTAATACACTTTGTTTAATACTCTTTGTTTAATACTCTTTGTTTCATACACTTTGTGTAATACTCTTTGTTTAATACTCTTGGTTTAATACACTTTGTTTAATACTCTTTGTTTAATACACTTTGTTTAATACTCTTTGTTTAATACTCTTGGTTTAATACACTTTGTTTAATACGCTTTGTTTAATACTCTTTGTTTAATACACTTTGTTTAATATTCTTTGTTTAATATACTTTATTTAACAAACACTTTGTTTAACACACTTTGTTTAATACACTTTTTTTAATACTCTTTGTTTAATACACTTTGTTTAATAATCTTTGTTTAATACTCTTTGTTTAATACACTTTGTTTAATACTCTTTGTTTAATACTCTTGGTTTAATACACTTTGTTTAATACTCTTTGTTTAATACACTTTGTTTAATACTCTTTGTTTAATACTCTTGGTTTAATACACTTTGTTTAATACGCTTTGTTTAATACTCTTTGTTTAATACACTTTGTTTAATATTCTTTGTTTAATATACTTTATTTAACAAACACTTTGTTTAACACACTTTGTTTAATACACTTTGTTTAATTCGCTTTGTTTAATACTCTTTGTTTAATACACTTTGTTTAATACACCTTGTTTAAAACTCTTTGTTTAATACATTTTGTTTAATATTCTTTTTCAATATACTTTATTTAACAAACACTTTGTTTAACACACTTTGTTTAATACACTTTGTTTAATACACTTTCTTTAATACTCTTTCTTTAATACACTTTGTTTAATACTCTTTGTTTAATACTTTTTATTTTATATACTTTGTTGAATACACTTTTCTTTAATACACTTTGTTTAGTATACTTTGTTTAATACACTTTGTTTAATATTTTTGGCTAACACATTTATTTAATACTCTTTGTTTAATACTTTTGGTTAATACACTTTTTTTAATACACTTTATTTAATACACTTTGTTTAATACACTTAGTTTAATACACTTTATTTAATACACTTTAATACACTTTATTTTACTTTATTTAATACACTTTGTTTAAATGTAGTTTATTCTGCATTAATACATAAAACAACTTTCAGAAACAACGATGAGATGGTTTAACTTGTGAAACACTGCGCCAAATATCAATAGTATCATAGCACCGAATTATACACATGCCCCTTACCAATAACAGCGGCAGTTAATATGGCTTCTGGCATATGCATGTAGTATGAATTATGCTTGTATTTCAATATATATCTCCCGCAATGGCCGAAAAAAACTATATCGGTGAATAGCAGTAACCTGAATTTGATATTTATTCCTTTAAAATCTAATAGTTCTAGACCGACTTCAACTCCACAGTTACAATGCCAGGTGAACTTCAGAGGGATACGTAACTTAAAGGGACTGGAGGCTATCTGGGAGCATTATGGGTGTCAATCCTAATACGAATACAACAGTCATACACTGTTTTAGATTCATATTCAATGTGCATTTGAACTAATCTATGACTCATTTAATTATTGTTAATGAAACATTTTGATCTAGAAAACTAGACGACTCGGAAATATTTGCAGTATAAATCATTAATAGGACTTATTTTGATGATTTAAGGTTCTTAAACATTATTTTTGTGTGACGGAAATATACATTATTTGCATTATATGTACAACTGTTAGCATTATAGTCCCTGTTTAAAGTATTTACGACTTAGCAACAAAACACAGCCGATTTGTCGCGCTTCCCAGACTGTACATGCTTATTAACAATCACCAACCGAAAGGTGACATGTAGCTTAGTTTTAATACATATAATATGTTTAATACATTCATATGAAGCTAAAGCACATTACGAGTATTATATTTTATATTTGTATTGATACCAATCTCTCTTTTATCATGGCGATCTATATAGTTCTGCCGCGAAACAGGGTGCCTGAGATAAAATCGTATCTCGGCAGTTATTTTGCTATCCCTTTAGGTGCATCTCTTTTGATGACGTCATAACAAATGTTGGGACTACTTTTGTACTAAATAGTAATAGTGTCATAGTAGCACTGTACATGTTTGTTTTCATTCATTTTACTACGAACTTTTTTTGCTGATTCGATAACAAATATGTTCTTATAATAGTGTTTTTATTTTCATTTGTTTGATAAACACATAATGATAAAAAAAAAGAAGGAAATGACGGCTGCACAGTCAGAATATGTTCGTCTAAATCAACATGTTTGATAACATAATGTATGACAACACAGAGGTTGGAGATTGCATGCTCATCTGGGATGGTCTCATGAATACAATTAATGTTAATGCAACTACAGATCAGGAATGTCTTCGACTCTTTGGCATTGAGGACAGTGGTTTAGTCGTTAAACATCAACCCGATTTGGAGCCAGTTGTGCCAGCTGCAGGGGGTATCACATTAAACTATACAAGAACTAAATGATTATTTTGGAATGTGTTTAGATTTATCATATATGGAAAGTGAAAAGTTGCAATGTATTTATTATTCACTACTGATGACTAAAACAAGTAGCAACATAGAATGTTTTTATTTTATAAGTTTCTTTATCGATTATGTAACAAAGCGCTCGATTCATGTATGTTTCTGCTTGATGGCATTCTTTATATTTAACTCTTTTTTTTTGTAAAGCGCATGCACCTCCACAAAGTGGGCATTTTCCTCCGCCGCAAATGGGTATTTCGATTCATGAAAATATGTTTTCTTAGATTAGCCCTCCCAAAGTATTGGAAATGAAAGAAATCGTTCATGACCGTGAGTCTTTGGAAGCAATAATCTCAGAAAGTACTGGATCAATCAAAATACCGTTAGAGAAAAAGGAAAAAGTTCATTCTTCTCTGTTTGCTTCTGCCAAGTCATTGAGTACTTACTTTGTGGGTCTCTAGACATTTTTTATATTATATATACACGATCATTTGTGTTTCACTTATATTGCCTAATAATGCTGCCTTGTTTGTTAGATATTATAAACTGGCGGGGATATCTTTATTTACACTGTCCCGTTTATTCGGAAGACAGTAGGGTAAGAGTGAGGTTCGGTGCACCCTAGAACCTGCTTTAAACCCCAGCGTCTTTTCTTTGCCATTAACCGTTCCAAGGCGGTAGCCCTATTGTCAACCCTTTTGTATTTGTGTTATCTTGCCTTTTATTCACCTTTAAAGTCGTTCTTTGTTTCTGTGTGTGTTTGTGGTTGACTGTCGTCCTTGAATGCTACTTTTCCTATTCGAATGGTTTATTTATCTACAGAGGGAGGTGCGCGTTAGTTGCCCATAATGTATTAAGAACGTAATGAAGCAAAACCATACCTGAATCGAGCACTTTTTTCACACATTTTTACCGTGAACTCGATAAAATTGGCCAGAGATTCCAACGGCCTTTTCCGTGCCTTTGGTGGCCTGCACGCGGGTTAACAACATGGACTCTAACAAGGTTTAAAAAATACTTAATGCTGATTGGTTATTGAGGAGTTTTTAAAAAGCTATCAAGACCTCTGACGTCACGACTGTCATCCGTTAGAACGTCATTTTAAACGATTTTCAACGTCGGAAATATCCACATCAACAATTAAGTTAATTTAAACACGCCTACCAAACGCTCTCATGGTGCTGACGTCTGCACTGTTAGAGAAGTATCCGGTGCTGCCGTTGAGCGCCCCTCTTTGATGTAAACAAGGTATGTTGTCACGTTTATTTGCGTATAATTTCTTTTCAAAGCGTTTAATCAAAAGTCGATTTAAATAATAACTCTAATGATTTGTAGTCGGGCCGCCCCGACAAATTTACGGCCGCCATACAGTACTAAACAAACACGAGTGTGAATCCATAAATTCTGAAAAGGGGATCCCTTGGAAGCAACCATGAAATGACATGAAAGGTGTATCTGAGAGCATTGGAAGTTGTTACGGGCTGTTTGGAATGACCAGGTAATATTTTTCAACTGTTTTAAACAGTTTGGAAAACACTCTATGCTTTCACGTGTCATCTCTTTGTCTATTTCTTTACTTAAGTTGATCGACCAAGAGGCAGACAAACTTTCATTCGTACAGATCTATTGTATAACACTGCTTCCATAATTCAAAGCTATACACAACATGTTCTCCGACCCAACATTGACAAGGAGTCTGATCACATTTATAAAAATACTATATCTTAATAAGGGTATTAATTTCATTGACATGCCAAGTAATTTCCGAGATAACCATGTAGTTGATTATATCCCTAAATCATGTAAATGTTTAAAAATTCCGAAATTCCTGAGGTTAGTTATAAGTATAAAAAATTATCAGAAATATTATTTTCAACTGCAACAGAATAGTTTCTGACCATGATATAGTAAATAACACTCCTACGGAATGTGAGTGTAATACATCAAAATGTTTGTCATGTCATCACTGGTAATTTTGATATTGTAGATAAATATATTCGGCATCTGTGTTCTAACGGTCCTAAATATAGATTACCTTCAATTATTGATTTCAATGCATGTCGTGCTCAGATCGCCCAATCCATTGAGGTTTCTAGTACAAAATGGTGTCGTAGAGAACAGGCGGACCAAAACTCTCTTTCTACTTGGAAAAAGTCAATTTCTAAAATTATAGATACACGTATTAATTTGTATAATGCTAACCCTTCTTTACTTCCTCCGAGATCTCGGTTTTCGTTTCTTTATTTAAAATCAGTAATTCAAGAATTTCATGATAAATTTGTTTTAGTTCCTGCTGATAAAGCAGATAATAGTATAATTATTGTTTGGCGCCTACATTACGTCAGTGTTTTATTTCTGGAACTCAGTAGCACTAATTCGTTTACTCCAGTTCAGTTCAATCTACTGAAGATGATGTTGTTCCCACACATATCACTCGCTGCACTACTTTCAAGGCTTAGGTAGACGAAACGCAAAACCTGCTGGAGCATAGCAAGAGTTTGAAGTATTACACTCACATTCCTTCGGGGTGTTATTACAATTTTACTAAATCAAGGTCTGAAACTATTTTGTTGTAGTTGAAAATAATACCCAATCTTTGTGGCTTTGCAGTAGAATATCGCTTGCACTTTACATGACCTCATATGAACAGATTCAATCAAACCGAGTCTGGTACTTTCATCTCATGTTTGGGTTAGTTGCTTCCAACGGAGCCTCTTTTCAGTATTTATTGATATTCACACTCGCGTTTGTTTAGTGCTGAGTGGCGTCCATAAAAAGTTACCCCAACTACAAATCAGTTGAGTTATTACTTTAGTGATCCTTTGGAATATCGCGCCCAATCTTTGTAGCTTTAAAGTTGAATATCGCTTAAGCCGGTGCTAGGAGACGTGAGCAGTTTTGCCCTGTACATTACCTCTCATGAACAGACTCAATGAAACCGGGTCTGCTACTTTTATCTCTTTTTTGTGTTTGTTGCTTCCAAGGGATCCCCTTTTCAGTATTTATTGACATTCACACTCGCGTTTGTTTAGTGCTGTGATGCGGCCGTAAAAAGTTGACCCAACTACTTATCAGTTGTGTTATTACTTACTGGTCCTTTGGGATCATCAAGCCCAATCTTTGTGACGTTAAAGTATAATATCGCTTAATCCGGTGCTAGGAGGCGTGAGAGGTGTTGCACTTTACATTACCCCTCATGAACAATTCTCAATAAAACCGAGTCTGCTACTTGGATCTCTTGTTTGTGTTTGTTGCTTCCTAGGGATCCCCTTTTCAGTATGTATTTATATATATATATATGGTATTTCCTCAAAACAAGTGATCCAAGAGGAGTAACTGAAACTTTTGAGCCGTTATTAAATTTCCTGGAAATATTATTAGAAGGAATATGAAATGAAGTTCACGAATGAAGATATAAAGGTCTAAGGCGTACATATGGTTTAGGTCTAAGAAAAGAAGAGTTATTTTGTGCATTTTGTATTTTGTGGAATTTGTTATTTTGTGGAATTTGTATTTTGTGGAATTTGTTTTGATGACACAGAGTGTATCCTAAGTCGTTCTTTGTTTCTGTGCGTGTTTGTGGTTGACTGTCGTCCTTGAATGCTACTTTTCCTGTTCGATATTTATATCTACTTTTGATTTATTATAACTTGTTTACACGTTACTATGACGTTGTTACTTTAGAACTTCATACTGAAAAATAAATTCATTGGCTAAAGAAACGTATTGTTATATTTTTCACCCTTCAGGATAAGTGTTTTACCTGAATCGTGTGAAATTCGGGACGGCACAAACATATTTATACGTTGACAATGTATAATGACTCCGCCAATAAGTATGCATGCCCTTCCTAAAGTGCATCAGAATATGGATTAATTCCTCGTGAGATAACAATATCAGAATAAGAAAGAACGTAACATTAACATGATTAACAGTTATTACATTTTCTTTGTATCTAAAATTGTTCGATATCAAGACGTAATGCTTCAACGATGCATTACATGAATACATATATAATTGATTCCATTTATTATTGAAATATTCTAAAGCTGGTTTGTGCTTTTCTGTTTTCCAATTTGTCCTGCTTATAGAAGTGTGAAGATTTGATTAATTTTGTTTGCTTCGGAACAATACAATGCAGATTTAGGACACTAAAGAAAAAGGCTAGGTGTCTTGTTGTAGAATCTTACTAACTGGAACAAAAGCCCGAAGTCAGATAAACTTTAGCTAAGAGAAACTAGTATAATCCACAGTGGAATAGAAACGTTAGGAGCTGCTGAGACACATTTAAAAGGTGACCAATCAGTTTTAGTAGATGGTTTAATGTGGGTTGGACAGAATAGGCCATATCTGCATAGAAGAGCTAAATATGGCTCTGGTGGTATCGGTTTTTTAATTAGTGAAATGTTCTTAAATGATTTTAGCTTCACAATATTTGACGATAAATTTGAAGTCATACTCTGGTTGAAGTGTATTATTGATGGCAAATCATTCTACTCATGTATCTTTTACCTTCCGCCCAGAACTCAACTGGTCAAATTGATGTAAAGGACTTTGTTGATACACTTATGTGCCAAATACATACATATTGAAATGATTCACTTGTATGCCTGTGTGGTAATTTGCCCGTGTGTCAATCTTAATAGTCGTGTTTCTGATAATCTCGATTACTCGCCCGAAATAGGGGTCATCGATTTCTCCGTGAATTCATATGGTTATTCTCAGACACTATTAAAAACGATTTTACCTTTATAGTTCCGCAAGGTGCTTCGGTTGTTGAGTTCAGTCTTGTTCCTTATGAGAATGTAGATGCTTTTCAGGATGCTTTTCAGGATTTTGAAGTTATACGAAGCTTAGATCTGATGGAGGAATCTGAATGTTTCTTAAATTTAGGTCATAATTCAGTTAGATCTGATCATTTACTACTTTTAAAATTGACTTTTAACAATGACCTAATAACTACTTATTAGATCGAGCATTGTTGAGAAAAGTATATTTCGAACTAGATATCCTCCAGCAGATTTCATGCTCGTTGAACATGTTGTTTGGAATACAAATTCTTTACTAGAGAATTTTGAACATGATATGAAAGTGAACAGTGATATTGACGGCACTTACTTAACATTGTTTGATGTTATACACAAATAAACTTTAGATAAGCTTGAACATAAAACTATAAACTGTAATCTTCATTACGTACAAATAAACTCTGCCGTAAAAGCAAACCATGGCGGTCAGCAGATTTAACTGTTTTGTTTAATGAAATGAGTAAAGATGAAAAGAACTAGTTAAAAGGTCACGGCATAGAGTTACAGAAAGTAAGACACAGTTTTGTTATGTTAATAGTAGTATGCCTACTGCTTGGTATAATGATATTATTGCACCCGTTCGTAAGTCTGAGGGTCAGCTGATCTACGTGACCTTTATACTATATTGTAAGACAAAATTCACATTTAAACTATTTGATAACATAACTGATATCAGGAGAGATAACAAAGAAATCCTTTTTTAAACAAGATTTTAATTTTGTTTTGTTGAAACCTTTTACGCTTGGAACATGTCCTACGTACAAATCAGACTGGCGGAAATTTTAAGATGGCATCCACAGCTAAACATATATTTAACAAGAAATTGCACCACAGCTGCTGGAAAAAATGTTCTATAATTCTGAACATAATATTAATATTTCAGGGGTCCAGCTAAGGGAGAAGGAGAGTACAGCGAAGTGGGAAATTCACAATTATTTATTTTGGTTTAATAAAACTGGATGAATGATTGATATATGTTGTCAATTTGTATTTAAATACACGTATATGATATATCAAAGTATGTTGTTTCATTCCAAATTAAAGTTTTTTTTACTTTTATGTTGTAACAATTTTAATTTTGAGTGGTCATATTCAATATGCATATCATTATCAGAGAATTTAATATGAATGCCATTATCGGCTCATCATACTTAGAGCCGCCCTTGAGAGAGGGGAATGGTATTGACCCATACCCTTACTCTTACCGAAGTTTCTTTGTTTTCTACATGACATAATGTGAATTCTAGTGCATTTTCAAAACATTTAATTGCTAAATCCTATGATAATGACCCCATGCGAGGCCCTTAAAATCTGACAAGCATATGCTAGCATTGCTTGTCGAATTTTAGGTGTGTGATGGTGTGGGGTTGGTGAGCATAGACTCCAATATACAAAACCTTTCAGTTTATGTCCCCATCCGACGGACGAGGCTAATGAAAAGCGACGAAACTGAGTGGCGATGGTGAGGCTTGAGCCCGGGTTTACCGGATTTCAAAAGCGATTATTTATAGGGCCACGCCTTTATAAATTATGAAGCGGATTTAAAATATTTCTTTAAACATTTTAATGAAATTGAGACCAGATGCTCGTTTGCGCTCGCAGTCATCTTGTGTGTGTTTGGATGATGGAGACTGCAACTGTAAATAATTAAACCTTTTGTGAGATACACACATCTTGTTAAATTGTTGTTATACACCTCGCTGCGCTCGGCATTATTTTCGTGTTTACAGCACCATTTCACCATGTTTACCACACTGTCATAAAAATGTTATAACATATGAATTTGTAAGCGATTTGGGGCTCCGTTTCTCGAAGTTTATGGAAGTATGTGATCAATGAATTGTTTTAATGTTCGGGGTCTCGCTTCGTGCGAATTGCAAATGTCAACTAAGGTCAACTACGAAATTGAAGAACAGGACGAATCATGGCCTATGAGTTTTGCTTCCCGAAGCTTACCAAAATATTATTGTTATTTAATGTTCGGGGCTTCGCTTCGGGCGAAGCTCAATACTTTGTTATTATTAAATTTTCACGATTTACATGAGTTTACTCCGGACTACATGTACAGTAACATAGCTAGGCCCAAATGGCAGCATAGGCCTATGGTTGGGAGCGTGGAGGCATGACCCTCCGGACTTTTTATTTCATTTTAGAATGCTTTAATTAGGTAGGTAAACTGTCACAGATGTGTATCTGAAAATACCTACATCCCCTTCCCCATTGCCAGACTGGCAATGTAGATCAAAGCAATTAGCACATGTTCACGCACTTGACCGTTGACGTCATTTTTACAATATTGCATGACGTCATGTTTACAATATCGCATGACGTCATGTTTAACATATCGCATGACGTCATGTTTAACGTCAGTCGCTGATGCACGAGTTACCCCTACTCAAGTCTTGACGTCACATGCTGCTTCACACAAGAAAAAAGTAAGACATTTAGATTTATACGCTTATTGATGGAAGTCCGCGTACCATACGCCGTTCTGAAAAATATGAAGCAGGCCGGACGAGGTTAACTCCGGACATGAAGAACGCGGTCGACATAATGTCGTAAATATAAATAATGCGGGGCTTCGCTGCGCGAAGCTTAGTGACAATATAAATGTGTGTTGTTAAAGCTCCGTGGCTCGTGTGTCGAGTTTTGCTCGCCCGTATTGTTTTCACGACTTTCGCGAAAGTTTACTTTGTGGATTTGTTTGACTTTTTACGGCAATCGCCGCCATTAGCGAGAAGGTGATTACTAGTGGACAACTTCGTCCAAAATAATTGTCCAAAAACAATTTTGTGGTGACAACAACCATAAAGGTTATTGATTTGGAACCTTTACCAAATTGATTGGCATGAATGTAGTTGAATCTAAACAAAATTACTTTTGATTCGATATCAAACATGGCCGCCAGCGGACATCTTTTACATAGAGTTATATAGGAAATCAAGTTGGCTGGAAATTCAAGATGGCCACCACAGCTAAAAATAGATTTTAAAAATATACGTTTGTGGCGACTACTTCTCAAAAACCACAATATATTGCTTTTGAACTTTACCAAAATAACCGGCTTGACATGCAGTTGGTTCTTAGCGACACAGCCAAACAATATTGATTATATAGAGTTCTGAAAAACTTAGCAATGGTAAATAATGATCAAAATTGGATGATAAACAAAGAAGATATGATAATGTGAAGGTTTTGTTCAAACGGATATGGAAGCCGCCATTTTGAGAGCTATGACATCATAGTTCTAAATGACCATATATGGAATATTTATACATATGAAACTTTACTGATTTATAGGAAGAAAATGATATACATAATGGCAATAATGCTTTATATGACGGGGCACTAAATGATTTTGAATTTATTTGCATTGATTTTCTTTGCTTTAAATGATATTGACCAATATATGGTAATTTTGAACTATAACGTCACATTTCTAAAATGGCGGCTCCCATATCCGTTTAAGAACAACCTTCAAATTTTCATTCCGCTTTTGATAATTCTTTCAGATGATTTAAAAAGATCTATATAAAGTGATTATTCATAAAAATTTAGGGTGTATGTCTTTTTTAATATGCATTAAACATTATTTTCAGTCAGATTCAGTCTGATTTGTTAGAATAAGACTGTATAAAAAAAGATCCCTCAAAATTCAGGTTATGTAACTTTAATCGACTATCGTCACTTGTCAATGTTTGGCGTTTAAAACATTTTATGTGTGCAAATTTTATTTTTCTTGGTGAAAATGCATTATATAAAGTTTATATTTTTTGTAATTATAGATATATAAAAATACTATCATTTAATGTAAAAACACAACTTTTGGTAAATATTTCTTTTAGCATAATTTTATGTCAAACCCTCGATTTACTGTATATTGCTATCAACACTGAACTTGCGAGTTACAAAATATTTACTGATTAAGTAAAGGAATTGGGTAATTCATGATTTTGAAGGCATTTTCTGTAGTTTTTCATGCGCAGCAATTTGGGCGATTTCTCTTCTAAAACTATTGGATGGATTTGCTTAAAAAATTACAGGAATGTTGCTCTTGATGTCTAGATGTATTTATTTATTTCATTTTTTTTTCTAATTATTTTTTAATTATTATTATTATTTTATCGTCTTTATTTATATAAATACCTATTATTAGAAACATACATAAAATAGGGAAAATATAGCATTTTGTAAAAATTCAAACAAAATTAAATAATGTAAGCATAATGGTAGGGTCCAAAAAACAATATTAAATCTCAATATGCATGGTGACCTATCATTTTAATTGCATACATTGTCTTACTATATGTTTAAATAAGTGCCTAGAAAGTATGAACAAATTCTGTTATTAGCAACATAACAAAAAAGGAAAATAAAGCATTTCTGTATAATTTCATACAAAACTTGGCCTTTTAGCATAGGGGTAGGGTTTCAAAAACAAATTCTAAACAAGCATGGGGTCCTAACATTTTTATTGCCCATTTTCTTTTTATATATGTTAAACTATGTGCTTAGATAGTTTAAACAACTTCTCTTATTGTTAACATACCAAGAAAAAGAAATTGTATCATTATGGGCTAATTTGTGCATACATTGTGGTAATGGTCTCAACAGATTTAAATGTTATTATAATTAAATGTTCTTTACTTTAATACAATTTTAGCAAAAGTGTGACCAATGAATAAATGATTAGACTTCAAAATGTCTTATTTAGCTATTTTATGGACTTGTTCAACTTTTTGGACAGATTGCCATGATGGTGGCATTACACATTATTTTTTAAAATTTTAACAATTATGGTGACCTACCATTATTTTTGCATTTTCTGTCTATATATATAACAGACTTACTGTACAAAAAGTTTAAAGAAAATCTGTTATGCAGAAATAACTATAGAAAATGTCTTTAATTGGTTGTTTTTGACATTGTATATTTGTTTGTACAATTTTTTAAAAAAAATTAAAAGCTACAGAAGCTGTCCATCACCATAAAATACTGATGGATTCAATTAAAATCCTGACAGATCGATTCAACCAAAATATCAAATTCACAATTAGCATGGTTAGTAGTTATCATTTCATTTCACAGAACTGAAGGTAAATGGAACACTCTTGACAGAAGTAGATACAAAAGTCGAACAGGAAATGTAGCATTCACAGAACTAAAGGTAAATTGAACACTGTTGACAGAAGTAGATACAAAAGTCAAACAGGAAATGTAGCATTCACAGGAATGCAGTCAATCAAAACACGCATTTAAAACAAACAACAATAACACAAATAAATAATCATTTAGAAAACAAATATCTGACACCATAATTCAACTAGTTGACAATAGGGGAATCGTGTTGGAACGGAAAGTGGCAAACAGCCGCTGTGGTTTACACCATGTTCTTGGGTGCACCAAAGTTCTTTCCTACACTATTGTCAACCCAATAAAACGGAATAGTGTATATAAAGAAATCCCCACCAAGCTATATCCTCTAACAATCTAGGCAGCATCAATATATGCGTAAAACAATTAAGATCATGCATATACGAATATAAAACCCAAAGCCTAGAAAGCCACTAATCAATTATTCGTTGACCTGGATGAATCTAGAACAACACGAGAACAAACCGTTAAGAGCATGACAATACATAATTGAAGACAAACATTAAACTGTTACCTGCCTTATAATGATTTAGAATGACGTCATCATACTTTCCACAATCTGTCTGGTCATTTTGCGTACAATCATCCAAGAAAGCACAATGACGAACTGTAAATGGGTCAACCACTAAACATGCAGTGTGTTGCAAGATGATGGCATCATAAGCTATTTTGATCAATTTCCTAACAATTTAGACAGGTTTTCAGTGTTTATAGTGTGCTTCTGAATTCATGATTTTTGTTTAATATCACATACATATTGTACTTATAAGCACTATTCTTGTTGACGTTCTTTCGTTTCTCTTTAATGCAAACATATATGCAAATGGTGATGGTGCAGTAACCTGTCTAAATTATAAGCCGATTGTTTGGTTTTCTTTGATGGCGTGTGATTTGATAAATAAACTTAACACAACTTATATTATTAGTAGTAGTAATACTGGCAATCTTAGTTTTAGTAGTAGGTTAGTAGCAGTAGCAACAGCAACATCGGAGTAGTAATAGCAGCTGGAGTATTGATAAATTGAAATAATATCGGTCGTACCGCACCTCAGTGCAGCATACATATCGGTATTAATAATGGCAGCAGATATAGTTTGAAAAGAAATGATTTTTTAGTCCACATGAATGTATCTTCTTAGTTTATATTATGCTAGCATCTTGAGATAAAGAGTGAAGTTTCCCATCAGACATGCCACGGTCACGATAGCTGTGCATCACTGTAAGGTTCACATTAAACCGCCGCCGCTAGAAAGTCACAATACGTCTTATTACATGCGATTATATATACAGTAATACAATTGACTGGTTGATCATGTAATACATGCTTGTCTCTGCGGTCATATTTGATAAGCACGTGAGACGGCCGGCCAAAAATTCATATGCATTGGCCAAAAGAAACTGTATTAGGGCCACACAAACTGTATTAAAACTAGACTGCGGTACATATATAGATTAAATTACTGAACGAGCCATATCGTGCATCGGCACTTGCATCCAACGACAACTGCGACAATTGAAAATGGCAGCCATAATGTTCGCTACCCTGTCAAGCCGATTAATGGAATTAGTTCACCATATTACACGCATGAGATAGTTAGAAGACCATACAATGATGACGACGTAAACTATTGAAATTGTGTACTAATGTAATATAAGAACAATTATGTCCAAATCAAAAGATGACATGAATTAACTTTGTGACTGGATCGGAGACCTTGAACGGCTCGAGTTCATCCAACTTGTAGAACTGAATATGCATTTAGAACCGTGTTCGTGACCATTACGAAAAAATATGGATCAAGGACTAAGCAATCATCTCTTATGGGTCAGTCAGGCGGTAATTTGGACTTGAAAGCAGTCAATTTCGTATGATAATACGATTACACTATAAAACAATGACCGGGAAACGAGAACTCTACAGCAGTAGTGCTGACCCATTTACAGACGAATAACGGACCATACTACGTAATAAATATTTTGGAGATGGTGTGATAGATTTAACATATTAAATTATACATGCACATTATCAACTCAACTGTGTTGTTTTTGTTTAAAAATGTTAAACAACCTATTATAATATACATGTATAGCCGTTCGGGTCTAAATTACACTTCAAATAAAGTCATCTGAAACAATAAATGACTAATTGTTCTCCTACCATTTTATCTTTAGTTTATATACATAATTTGCGAAACCAAAACACATTTTTGAAATAGCCATTATTCTTACAAGGACAAACGTAAACAAAAACTGACAACGTTAAGGCCGTGTGATGTCAGCCGTGGAATAACAGCGTCACCAGTATGACAATTTTCTTACAAAGATTACGTCAGTAAAGTTTCAATGTAATTTTAATTGAGGGGGAGAAGGGGGTGAAGTGGTGGCTTGGGAACAATGTACCGAATTGCCTATTTCAAATGGCACATCCTATGACTGAGGTATGTTATCGTCATACATTTATCTTATTTTTGTATCAATGAATAATGATGAATTTAAATTAAGACGCACTCCGACCGCAGTTAATAACCTCTTAATACGTCATGTCATAATACCAATAATGTGTATTTTATTTCGTTACAAAGGACATCGTACTCAGGCTTTCTTGTCGCTGATCGTTCCAATGCGATACCCCTATTGTCAACCCATTTATGTTTAATGTTTGCTTAGACAGCTTTCTTGTTTCGTTGACTGAATTCTGCAAATGCTTCATTACACATTAGAAAGGGTGTACCTTTTCCACATATCCTATTAGACCGATGTACCTTTTCTACATATCATGTTAGACTGGTGTACCTTTTCAACTTTCAATCTAATTATCATATTATAACTGTGTATGATCGATAAGCATCGTTTTAAAAGTACCCTTAGTATGTAAGATCCCCCCCCCCTTTCCTTGATGGACTGATACAACCCAGACAGAATGTATTGTGTTTCCCTTGCAATAAACATGTTAGTTCCTTAGCTGCCCATAATCGGCTCCATTTGTCTTTATAATATGTGGCCTCAGTATTCTCAGTGGCGTTCGATAACATTACCCAGTTGCTTTCAACACATTGCAAAGACATACACATATATAATACACCTCTAATGACATGTGGCTATATCAAATACATAGTCTAGGATATATGTCGAGTAGCTTTATTCGATAATTTCAAACAACGATTTACAAGTATATAATAAATAATTACTATATAATAAATAATTACATATTAATACACACACTTTTATAATGACCCGTAACTACGTCAAATACGTGACCAAGTGGCCTCGAACATACTCAGTAGCGTTCGATATTTTTTATCAAACAGTTTCAAATGGATTGTTCCTAAAACTTGATATACACATACAACTGATGACCTTATGTTTCTCTACAACACACATTGTTGATTGTCGAATTGATCACAAAAGTGTGGCCCTTTGTTTTGCTTACAATTTTCCACTCTAATATTGTATAATGAACATCATACGGCTTGCAGTTCAAACGAGTTCATGGATTGCTATTAAACTTGGCATACAGTTCACACGTGATGATATGCTATGTCTCTGCATCAAAGCTGTTCGATCATGCAATTTTACTGAATTTAGGACATTTGTTTTACTTATTTATATAAAAAGCGAGGTTATTCATCACCTTCTTTGATAGTTCTAGTTGAACCAGTTCTAGTTGGTTCAAAAGCCCCTGAGGGCTTATGTTATGTTGTTGTGTGTGTCTTGCCGACTTTAAATACAATTTATCTTATCTTATCTTATCTTATCTTATCTTATCTTATCTTATCTTATCTTATCTTATCTTAATCTTATCTTAACTAGGCTACTTTGAGAGTGGATTCACCATTGGATATAGTATCACTCTATTACACTCTCAATTATAACGTCTGGGAGACGCTAAGCAAAATATTTACCAAGCTTTAAAGGTCCTAGAGGCGATCTGAAACCATTATGGCTGTCAATCCAAATTGCATAGTTTGGTTTCATTTCTGACGGCGTCGGGAGATGTACAGTATTTGTTCTACCCAGGAAAATTGGGCCGTATGCCTGTGTTCAAAATTACGTAAAACACCATACAAACAAGCAAACAAACAAACTAATCATTTTCATATAACGAACTCAACAAACGCGTACAAATGCGACTGTTACTGGCATTTGACAAATGTATGACATATCGGTAACCATGTTAGTTATGTTCAGTGAAGGTCATTGACTTACTTGTGACGTTGTTGAAGATCCATACACTTGAAAAAAAATTACTGTATGACTTCTGGATTTATGGCTAATGATATTACTATAGACTTTCCAAGAAAAACGCGTTCAAATTATCCACATATCAACTGATCAAACAGTTAATGTTTAAACCCAATCACTCGAACTTTCTTAGCGTAATCATTGTGACGTGGCAAAGAGGAAGAAGCTGGATACAAGAGAAAGTCATGTATATATCTCAAAAGACATAGAATGGTGTGTCTTTCTCCGGTCTGTTACCTCCTTTGGTAGAGCATCGGTCGCCGGTTGCTTAGCGATTATAGTAACATTGCAATTAAATAACTCAATATACATAATATTACAGTTCTTAGTATTATCTGCGGAAACGTATATTTAGTAGTATTTACTTTTGCTCGTATGTTAGTGAGATCACGCACATACATGTTAGCGATGATGTATGCACTCGTTAGCCAAGGCGTACGTGTAAATATCATCAACATTATCATCTTAAATATTGATAACCTTTAACATGATCAACATTACATCATCATCATCATCATCATCATCATCATCATCATCACCAACATCATCATCATCAGCATCTTCATCATCATCATCATCATCATCATCATCGCCATCGCCGTCGCTGTCGTCGTCGTCGTCATTATCATCTCATTATCATAATCATCATCAGCAGCAGCATGAGCGGAATAATGATTATTATTATTATCAATTTTATCATAAAAGCATCCCCCTTCTCCTTCTGATCATCATCATTATCAACATCACCATCAATAATAACAACAACAGCATCATCATCGTCATCATCATCATCATCATCCCATCATCATCACTTCTAAATTATACTACATATGCTACTACTATTAATGCTGCTGCTGCATAAGCAGTATACACATCATCAAGTAGGTGAAGTAGATGAAGTAGTAGCATAATCCATTCGTATGATTTTGCTCACAATTTCCTTTGAAATCTCATGGATCCGAAACAATAATTCAGATTGTTTTCTCCATTTAAGACAATATTTTTATTTTAAAAAGAGGGTTGTCTTTGATTTAGAATACATCTATAATGTAAAAGACAGATGATCCAGAAATGTCATCTTAACTTAAAGCCAGCATTTCGTTTATTGAAACACCACATGTTTGGATGTACAGCGTGTGAAATATGTCCTTGTTTACAAGTGCGAGCGACGGAAACACATATCAAATATAGATGTATATTGCTTCAATGCATCTGTCTGAGCTGTTTTAAAGGTAGTATTTGCAAATACACACATACGTTTCGAAAGGTTATACAGAACAGACAAATAATTGTGTTGTGATACAGTTAACGATGCTTAGTTTGCTGCCGCTTGTGATGATATGCTTGTGTTGCTGCCGCTGGTGATGATATGCTTGTATTGCTGCCGCTGGTGATGGTATGCTTATGTTGCTGCCGCTTGTGATGATATGCTTGTGTTGCTGCCGCTGGTGATGATATACTTGTATTGCTGCCGCTGGTGATGATATTCTTATGTTGCAGCCGCTGGTAATGATATGCTTATGTTGCTGCCGCTGGTGATGATATGCATATGTTGCTGCCGCTGGTGATGATATGCTTATGTTGCTGCCGCTGGTAATGATATGCTTGTGTTGCTGCCGCTGGTAATGATATGCTTGTGTTGCTGCCGCTGGTAATGATATGCTTGTGTTGCTGCCGCTGGTGATGATATGCTTATGTTGCTGCCGCTGGTAATGATATGCTTGTGTTGCTGCCGCTGGTGATGATATGCTTGTGTTGCTCTGATGTTGATGCTGCCATGATACGTGTAAGTGTATGGGGCGCCGTATCACTGATTCGAATAGGTGATATCACGCATTCTGATAGGTGATATCACCGATTCATTCTAAAATGAGTGATATCACCTATTGAATGAGTGATATCATCTTTAGAATAAGTGATATCACTCAATCGAATCAATGATATCACTTATTCAAAACGAATGAGTGATATCAACCATGCGAATAGGTGATATCATTAATAGGTGATATCACCCATTCAATAGTTGATATCACTCATTCATTTTGAATGAGTGATATAACCTATTCGAATCAGTGATATCACCGATTACCAATTCAGAAATAAACTCAATATAAATGACTGCTCCCATCCAGGGTCTGTGTAACTAAATAGATGTCTCACAATCGCCGTCTGTTGCAAAATGTCGTGGGCTTTTTTCATCATTGGCAGATAATGACGGCTAATTGAGCACATGTTTGTTTTAGAACTGTTTAAATCCATTAGTTATGTATTTAATGGATACAGTTAAACTAAATGAGCCATAAATCACCAACAGAAATAGCTCTGATCATATAACAAAACAACAGAAGAAGGTATTTCCTAACTATAGTTACGCGCCAGGGATAGTTATTTTAATCTTGGCGGTAAAATAAATCTCAATGTATTACAAAGAGCGTCATGTGTAGATATCGATTATTTGCTTCGCGCGAGGGTTATTTATAACTTTAGAATTTCTGTAGGACTAACACAACGTATTGTAAGTTATAATTATTTATTATTGCACTAATTATTACTTAATGCACTTAACTATAAGAAACTGTTAGTATTCCACCTATATCTTTGAATCATTTCACGTTTTAAAGTACTAGTTTTTAAAAAAAACTAAATAAACTTAGCGACAAAGCTTGATCTACCCCGTTTAAATACAGTCATTCAAATTGTAGATAAACCCATCCTTCACCAATTACACTGAGCAACACAGTGGACAGTTATTATTTAATTATTACAAATAACCGTTAGCAATACTATATAATACCAGGGACGTATAACGTTTTCCCTGATACTACACTTGGGGGAACTTGTTGTAAAATCGAAGGGCGAGTGAATTTATTGTTTACAATTGATCGACAAACCGTGATATATTACAAGATAATTCACCGTAAAGAATGTTCTATTTCTATTGTAATACCCGTAAAATGCGAAAATAACGCACACATCTGAAATCTTTCGCATTGCTTTGCTTACTTCTCATAACGGTGCAAACGTTACAGTGATATCTTTCACATTGCCTTGCTTATTCTCCAAAGGTTGCAAACGTTACAGTGATATATCGTTGAATATAACGAGATATTTTAAACTAGGCTATATAGTGCGGGTGTATTAGAATATGTGATATCACTCATTCAAATAGGTGATATCACTGAATTGTATTAAAACGCAATACGACGCCTCATATAAGTGATTATAACACGTACGTACGTGATAGCTAATACGTACGTAAGTACATACACGTACGTGATAACATGTAAAAACGTGAAAAAAATATATTGTTGCAGCTCTATGCTCTTAATTTTAATGTCTAAGTCATTCGCATGATCGTTTTAATGTACACTTCCTACAGTGTCTAGGATGTCCGGTACTGCATTCAAACGTTCAGTAAAACTGATGTGGAATCTTTACATATTAAGTAACAGAAACAGGATCTGCTATGGCATCCTACACAGAAGACGTATTTAAAAATATATTTATACAGGACGCCCAATATACATTATTCTTTGGTGAGACCAGTTATATATCTGCACATTTAAAAGCATTTGCTACATAACTATTTAAAACATTTATTAATAGTAAATAGTTGCAATGCGTAAATACTGCACTCAATGAGGGAGCAATATTTACGTAGAAGGGGCGCTTTAAGCGAATATTATAATTATTATTAATACGTCAAAGAAAATATCCTCTGTTTCGGATTATGTAATGTTTTAATTAATAAATTGCGAGCAACAAAATGCTATCATTTATTGGATAGCATGTTGATAATGTTGTAGGAAACATATTTTAATATGATCTATTGATCAATCGTGTGCATACAATCCATAACGTGGTCCGAGTATTAACTTTCATACCCCACCCAACCCCTTCTCCAAGAAGCGAAAACGGGATTGACTGGGGTATGAAATAAAACCTTTATTTCGGTTTAAAAAGTTTGCATATTTACATTAATTTAAAAAAGTTAATAGGTAATTTTAAACAGGTTATCGTATTTTTTCCGTAATACATGTTTCTAAACATATGTTATTGTAGAAATATCCGTTATAAAATCCTGCTAATATAAGTTTTCCCATCGCTTAATGGAATTAAGGCAGGACCACGTAATGGGTCATGGTATGGCTTAGTGGTAGAGTGTCAGCCTCGCCTGCGGGATGTTCAATCCCCTGCAGGGCCTTATTAACTACTTTATAATTTATTATGGTACTATAAGCGACCATGCTTGACGTTAATCATATATATGGTACCAGTATAATGTAACAGGTTGGGGAATATGATGACATGTGTCTACGGCGTGGTATTCCAGTTTGACAGCACTATACAGTTTAGTATTGAGCTCACTGCTACAAGTAGACATCGCCGTGATACGACTGAACGATTATTAAAACCAACGATTAACCCAATACATATGTATATTATACTCTATATAACATTATATAGATTTTACGATTAAACAATAAAAATTCTAATAAACATTTTTTAATTTTTAGATCCAAAAGTGGACAGTTTACCGGAAAGATACACATGATATGAAGTTCGATTCGAATTATTATTCTAATTCTACAAATGATCAACGCTTAAACGCTATGCTTTGGTATTTTTTAGTTAATCGCTTCCATTTGATATGCAGTTATGTAACCAGTAATTGAGCCATTTAATGTACATTTAGGCTGCTACTTAAACCACAAAACGTACACATTTGTCAAATCACATGGATGCGAAATTTTGAAGTAAGTTAAATAGATATTTGAACAGAATATATATATTGTAAATGTTGAGTTAAGAAATTGGCCATCCTGTGCATTCCATTAACTTTACAGTACCGTCTTGATGTTAAGTTATGCGTTAGAATATCAGAGTAACACTTACATACCATACACTTAACTTATTAATGTGTGTATTTTTTAATAAAAACAAATGCTACAGATACCGTTCATTTACACTTCAATTCCACTTTAACTCTTCTCTCATCGCTGCGGTTTCGAATCACACTGAGAGCTCATCTTGTAAGTGAGGAAGTGTCGATTATTACGGATGGCGGGAGGTGTACAGTACTGGTTCTATCCAGGAAAAGTGGGTGGTCTGCCTCCACCACAGAAAATCGACCTTAAATAACCTTACTTTTGTTGAAAATGACGCAAAACATCATACAAACAAACAAACAAAATAGTTTGTTTTCAAATGTAATTATTCGAATAAAATAGGCACAACTAAAACTTTTTATATTCATATAAAGATTCAAGTTGTAAAGTGTTTTTTAATTACAACTGTCATGTTTTCCCGTTTTTATAAACATTCTTCGCTGACTGTAAATTTGTGATGGTAGGAGCAGTATCTTCTCAAATCTATCACGTGCGTATTTTCCAAACCCAAAGATAAAAACAAAGGTTTTGGAATAAACATTTGTTCACTTTCTCATTTTTAAGGAAGACGTTCAGTAACCTCTTTTTTACTGGGAGCTCGAAGTGTAAGTGAGAAAATGTCGATTGTTACGAATAGCGGAATGTATACAGTACTGGTTCTACTCAGGAATAAGTGGGTGGTCTACCTCCACCACTAAACATCGACCGTCATATATAGCTCTTGACGTTAAACACTATTTAAACAAACAAACAATGTCCTCTTTGCATATTTAACATGTTAAACAGATTGCAATCCTTTTCTGTTTTAAAGTCGAATCTACTAACATGTATTTGCTCTTTATTATAAGATACTAGGTAATATACGATACAATGGCAGACACTTTGTAACAAGCCTGTGTCAAGTGCGCAATTTATTAGGATAGCCTTGTAAGCGGTTTTTATGTTACGCCCTTAATTGTTTTCCTGTGCAGCTGCAGAAACACTTAAACAATCTAAGTATGTGAAGCTGTGACGAAAAAAAGCAGTCATGTGCTAGGTTACAAAAGTGTTGCATTTGTATTCATACATATACATAAATCAGAGAGTTGAGTGTAACACTGCAATAAACCAGTGAATAAAATGGCACGATATTCTGCGGCAGTCATTTCTATTGGTTTGTTGTGCACATTTAGTTATACATTTTGTCAAACAAGCTTGGAGTATCAGAGTTTGAATAGAAAAATAAAGTTCATGCGACAAACGTTCGAGAAATGTGCTTCATTCGAGCGGGAAATTTCTTCCTTGCACTTCGAGGTGGAAGACTTAAAAATCGGATTACAGGCAGAACAGAAACTGACAGCAGCCTTGAGTGAACAACTACTCGTGTTAGCAAGGCCACAGACGCACGTCAATCAGGGTAAATATGTATTATTATTGTATTATAATCGCTCAAATTCAGATTTTCGACGAATTGTTAAAGCCTTTGTCAAGAATATTTATTAACATGCACACTAGCGTTCGTTTAGTGCAGTGTGGCGGCTGTAAAAAGTCTCCCCGTGCTACGAATCAGTAGTGTTATTTTTTAGAGGGATGTCTTTATTTACACTGTCCCGTTTTATTGGGATGACAGTAGGTTAAGTCTGAGGTTTGGTGCACCCTAGATCCTGGTTTAAACCCCCTGCGGCCTTTTTTGCCACTGATCAATCCAAGGCGGTAGCCCTATTGTCAACCCCTTTGTGTTTGGGATGTCTTATTTGGCCTTTTATTCATCTTTAAATTTGTTCTTTGTTTCTGTGTGTGTTTGTAGTTTACTGTCGTCATTGAATGCTGCTTTTCCTGTTCGATTTTTATATCTATATTGTATTATATGATGTATACATTGCTGTTTTACATATGTAACATCCTGAAATTTGAATTTGATTAATCCAGTATCATTTTGACTTTAAATGTATTGTCATATACTTATATAAATCAAATGTAATACAAATTTGTGTTTTCAATTTTGTTTTGTTATTCTACCACCAGTCATGCATATATTATTCCTGACAATATAAGTCAACAATAAGTATATAAAACTCATTTTGCATAGAAAAGCTAAGAGAATGTGGGAGTTAAAAATGTCAAATTTGGTTCATACAAGAATATCATGAATATACGAAAATTGTTTTTGTGTCCCGAAGAAGGTTTAACACGCTCAACATATACACTACTCAACTTTTATAATCGGTCTCTCAGTTTTTTTTTGAAAATAACACGAATACTAAAAACTGGTTATCACCAATACACATACCAATATTTTATTAAGTTTATCACCTAGGTTTTAGTCCAAACAAGGCAGATTACGTTTAATAAATCGCTAGCGATATTTGTTAAACGACGCCAGTTAAAATTTCAAATGAAAATATAACTTATTAAAAATTATATAATTCTTTGAAAAGTAACCGATTATAAAAGTTGAGTAGTGTATTCGTTTATCTTAACAGTGTTTGGATAATAAAGAAACAAAAACATTTTTTTGTTTTTAGAAAAGGTGGCTGTTTGCTTAAAGTTTTAAACAAAAAATCATATTTAGGCATAGTATTTACCACTGGTGCATCCCATAGTATTTACCACTGGTGCATCCTAAAGTATTTACCACTGGTGCATCCTACAGTATTTATCACTGGTGCATCCCATAGTATTTATCACTGGTGCATCCCATAGTATTTACCACTGTTGAATCCCATAGTATTTACCACTGGTGAATCCCACACTATTTACCACTGGTGAATCCCACACTATTTACCACTGGTGAATCCCACACTATTTACCACTGGTGAATCCCACACTATTTACCACTGGTGAATCCCACACTATTCACCACTGGTGAATCCCACACTATTCACCACTGGTGAATCCCACACTATTTACCACTGGTGCATCCCATAGTTTTTACCACTGGTGCATCCCATAGTATTTATCACTGGTGCATCCCATAGTATTTATCACTGGTGCATCCCACAGTATTTACCACTGGTGAATCCCATAGTATTTACCACTGGTGAATCCCACACTATTTACCACTGGTGAATCCCACACTATTTACCACTGGTGAATCCCACACTATTTACCACTGGTGAATCCCACACTATTTACCACTGGTGAATCCCACACTATTTACCACTGGTGAATCCCACATTATTTACCACTGGTGAATCCCACACTATTTACCACTGGTGCATCCCATAGTATTTACCACTGGTGCATCCCATAGTATTTATCACTGGTGCATCCCATAGTATTTATCACTGGTGCATCCCATAGTATTTACCACTGTTGAATCCCACACTATTTACCACTGGTGAATCCCACACTATTTACCACTGGTGAATCCCACACTATTTACCACTGGTGAATCCCACACTATTTACCACTGGTGAATCCCACACTATTTACCACTGGTGAATCCCACACTATTTACCACTGGTGATTCCCACACTATTTACCACTGGTGCATCCCATAGTATTTACCACTAGTGCATCCCATAGTATTTATCACTGGTGCATCCCATAGTATTTATCACTGGTGCATCCCACAGTTTTTACCACTGGTAAATCCCACACTATTTACCACTGGTGAATCCCTTACTATTTACCACTGGTGAATCCAACACTATTTACCACTGGTGAATCCCACACTATTTACCACTGGTGAATCCCACATTATTTACCACTGGTGAATCCCACACTTTTTACCACTGGTGCATCCCATAGTATTTACCACTGGTGCATCCCATAGTATTTATCACTGGTGCATCCCATAGTATTTATCACTGGTGCATCCCATAGTATTTACCACTGGTGAATCCCATAGTATTTACCACTGTTGAATCCCACACTATTTACCACTGGTGCATCCCATAGTATTTACCACTGGTGCATCCCACAGTATTTATCACTGGTGCATCCCACAGTATTTACCACTGGTGAATCCCATAGTATTTACCACTGGTGAATCCCACACTATTTACCACTGGTGAATCCCACACTATTTACCACTGGTGAATCCCACACTATTTACCACTGGTGAATCCCACACTATTTACCACTGGTGAATCCCACATTATTTACCACTGGTGAATCCCACACTATTTACCACTGGTGCATCCCATAGTATTTACCACTGGTGCATCCCATAGTATTTATCACTGGTGCATCCCATAGTATTTATCACTGGTGCATCCCATAGTATCTACCACTGGTGAATCCCATAGTATTTACCACTGTTGAATCCCACACTATTTACCACTGGTGAATCCCACACTATTTACCACTGGTGAATCCCACACTATTTACCACTGGTGAATCCCACACTATTTACCACTGGTGAATCCCACACTATTTACCACTGGTGAATCCCACACTATTTACCACTGGTGAATCCCACACTATTTACCACTGGTGCATCCCATAGTATTTACCACTGGTGCATCCCATAGTATTTATCACTGGTGCATCCCACAGTATTTATCACTGGTGCATCCCACAGTTTTTACCACTGGTGAATCCCACACTATTTACCACTGGTGAATCCCACACTATTTACCACTGGTGAATCCAACACTATTTACCACTGGTGAATCCCACTCTATTTACCACTGGTGAATCCCACATTATTTACCACTGGTGAATCCCACACTTTTTACCACTGGTGCATCCCATAGTATTTACCACTGGTGCCTCCCATAGTATTTATCACTGGTGAATCCCATAGTATTTACCACTGTTGAATCCCACACTATTAACCACTGGTGAATCCCACACTTTTCACCACTGGTGAATCCCACACTATTTACCACTGGTGAATCCCACACTATTTACCACTGGTGAATCCCACACTATTTACCACTGGTGAATCCCACACTATTTACCACTGGTGCATCCCATAGTATTTACCACTGGTGCATCCCATAGTATTTATCACTGGTGCATCCCATAGTATTTATCACTGGTGCATCCCACAGTATTTACCACTGGTGAATCCCACACTATTTACCACTGTTGAATCCCACACTATTTACCACTGGTGAATCCCACACTATTTACCACTGGTGAATCCCACACTATTTACCACTGGTGAATCCCACACTATTTACCACTGGTGAATTCCACACTATTTACCACTGGTGAATCCCACACTATTTACCACTGGTGCATCCCATAGTATTTACCACTGGTGCATCCCATAGTATTTATCACTGGTGCATCCCACAGTATTTACCACTGGTGAATCCCACACTATTTACCACTGGTGAATCCCACACTATTTACCACTGATGAATCCCACACTATTTACCACTGGTGCATCCCATAGTATTTACCACTGGTGCATCCCATAGTATTTATCACTGGTGCATCCCACAGTATTTACCACTGGTGAATCCCACACTATTTACCACTGGTGAATCCCACACTATTTACCACTGGTGAATCCCACACTATTTACCACTGGTGCATCCCATAGTATTTACCACTGGTGCATCCCATAGTATTTATCACTGGTGCATCCCATAGTATTTATCACTGGTGCATCCCACAGTATTTACCACTGGTGAATCCCACACTATTTACCACTGGTGAATCCCACACTATTTACCACTGGTGAATCCCACACTATTTACCACTGGTGCATCCCATAGTATTTATCACTGGTGCATCCCACAGTATTTACCACTGGTGAATCCCATAGTATTTACCACTGGTGAATCCCACACTATTTACCACTGGTGAATCCCATAGTATTTACCACTGGTGAATCCCACACTATTTACCAATGGTGCATCCCATAGTATTTACCTCTGGTGAATCCCATAGTATATACCACTGATGAATCCCACACTATTTACCACTGGTTCATCCCATAGTATTTACCACTGGTGCATCCTTCACAAAATCTACAAACTTCCTCAGGACAGGCATACACGTTATTTTTAAACTTAGAATAAATGTATATGCAGTTACGTTTACCATAAAGTTGAACACACACAGGCTTATTTGTCAGGATGATAAAAGCAACTGTGTGAGTGTTTTTCTAATGGGATTTCGTCGTCCGTCGTCGTCCGGTAACGTTTGCATTGTGAACACGATACGGCCGTCATTATTATTCTGATCTTAACCAAACTTTCCAAGGGTCTTTATATTAATAAAAGCTCTGAAAAATTCGAAAACCATCTAGATCGTATTAGTTTCACCGGAGTTATGGCCCTTGATTTGCTTAAATATGCCATAGTATGCCCTGTGAACACTCTAGCACTTTCATTTATTATTTGATCTTTATCAAACTTGCACAGATTGTTAATATCAATAATAGCTTGGACAAGTTCGAACCAGCCATATCGAATTAAATTTTGTACACCAGGTTTATGGTATTTATTTTTCTTAAAAAACATATTCTGCCTTGTGAACACTCTAGCACCTTAATTTATTATTTGATCTTTACCAAATTTTGCCTGATTGTTAATATCAATAAATGCTCGAACAAGTAATTGGATAGTTTATGGCCCTTGGTTTCTTAAATATGCAATGCGTTATATTGGGAGCCTCGGGTCGTGGGTTCAAATATCAATGGGGGCTATTTTTTTCCCATGCAGCAAGTTCTTAAATTTTGTCTCCGCCCACTGGGGGCCTCCTTTGCCATAATCATTTCAAAAAAACGTATATCATATCCAAATGTGGATGGATTTGATTTAATTTTGGTATAATTGTTTAGGGAGTCGAGACACAACATATCATACAAAACGGGTTTTGTCCTTCTGCTCATAGGGGCTCCTATACAGAGGTATAGTTTGGGGAGTTTGCGGTAATTTACTATTACAGAGATTTGGCCTTGTGAACCTAACTCCTTCTAAACACTTTGAGATATGTATATGCGCAATAAGGTCTCGGATTTTGGCTCTGCCAACTGGGGCCCCTGGGGGTTAATCGGGTGAAAAATCGCAAAACAAATAATCATCTTGTCCAAATGTGAACTGTTATGATTCTAGTTTGGTATGGTCGTTTATAGACTCGAGGCATAACACATATAAAAGGTTTTTTTGACCTCCTGCATAAAGGGGTCCCTCTAGAGCGGTATAACTTGGGGAACTTTCAGTAATTTACTATTACGATATTCGGGCTAGTGACGTTAATTCCTTCTATACCCTTTGAGATTTCAAGATCATGTGTAGTGTATTTCTTAGTTACGGCTGTGTAGATGCGCAATACGTGTTCGTATTTTGGCTCCGTTCACTGGGGCCACATAGAAGGTAATCAGGTAAAAAGCACAACACATTGCATAGTTATCTTATCCAAATTTGGATAAATTTGATTCTAATTTGGTAGTGACTCGAGGCACATCATTTATAAAACAGTTTATTTCATCCTGTGTTAAGGGACCCCTCTACAGCGGTACAACTTGGGGAGCTTGCAGTAATTTACAATTATAGAGTTTCGGCCTTATGACACTGACCTTCTATATCCTTTGATATTTCATGTTCACGTTTGGTGATTTTCTTAGTTAGGATGTGTAGATGTGCAATACTTTTTCGGATTTTGGCTCCACACACTTGGCTCCCTAGCGGGTAATCGGGTCAAACATTACAAAAAATGCATATCTTGTCCAAATGTGAACGGTTAAGATTCAAATTTGGTATGATTTTACAATAGAACCTGTTTTTTTGCAATTGAATTATAATGTGTTTGTTTTTGGGTGGAATTTGGAGGTCCTAGTGATTTGGAGTGGCCCTAAAGCACTTGAAGTAGGCTCTCAAGTGTCTTTAAGTGGGTTAGTGGCAATAGGTAATAGATATGTCACATTTTCTACAATAAATGGCAATTTTATTATTTTAAGGTACCGTATGAGGCTAAAACCTGAAATGTATCGGTACTGACATTTTGACATGACGACTCTATGAGGAGTCTTACTTTGTATCGAAAGCCTGAGAACCTGAACATTTTGTACGCGATGATGGGTTTTACAACCAGAAACTGAAATATACAGAAATTTGTGGAATTCAGCATTTATTTTAGTTTTTTGCTACCCATTTTTCTTCATTAATTCAGATGAAATCACTATGCAATGGCATACAATTGTAATTTAACACATTAATTTGGTATTTTGTTAGAGATAATGGTATAATCCACTGAAATATATACTATTCTGGTGTGTGATTCAGTTTGTCTTGCTGTTGCCCAAGACTTGGATGTATTTGTTGGCTTTAAAACTGCTACAGGCATATGAGGTAGGCTTAGTTTTTGAGTCATTACTTCATTTTTTATTTTATTTTCCTGGCATTGTTTAGCCAGTCTGTATTTTTTACTGGACAGTGTGCATGCAAATGTGCTCCAAAGCAGCCTTATGGTCTATATTGTAGCTCAAAATTGTTGGAATTTAACAGAATGTCTGTTTCTCCATGAAAGATGAAGAAATGTCATGCATGAGTGATTTTGATATCTACACCCTACATTATGTCTATATTTTAATTTGGTATATAGAAGCCAATGTTTGAAAACTTTACCTGATGGAAATATACCAAACGGTTAATTTATTTTGGCATTTTTGCTAGATTTGTATAACACGTCTTACAATCCTTGATTTCTGTTAGCCGAATGGTTCTTTGCATGAAGGAATTGAACTGAAAAGATAATAGGTTCTTGCAAAAGCATCTGATTTTCCATTCGGTCAACCTTATTGGTCATTTAGATGTATTCGATAAATATTTTTGACAAATGTCGCGACTCAGGTGTCAGACCAGTCAGGAAGTACTGTCGGGTCGTAGGGTGCTAAAATAGTTCCATGAAAAAATCCAAAGTTTCTAGTTTGCATGTGTTTTTCTCAAGATTAGATGTTATTTGATTGTTAAATCTAACCTGAGGTTAAAGTAGTATGTCTGTTGTCATGAATAGTAAGTATTCTACTGTGTTTGTCAGGATTATTTCTTTGGAGAGTATGAGCACAGAGGTTAGGTAGAGATGTGGTTTTGACTAATGTTTATTTCAAAATACGCATAGTGTGAATGAATGACGCGAACTGTTGAAAAACTGAATCGGTGTTTTATTCCATATATGCTAGCCAAATGTGTTTAATTTACAGAATAAAGGTGTATTTAACTGAACGAATGTTGTGGAACTTGTGACTGATCTCCAAATATAGCCTATATTGCATTGTGTTCAATGGGCTGATTTTCACCGGTCTGAAAAGGGGACATCGGAAAAAGCTCACAAAAAAGTGCATATCTTGTTCAAATGTGAATGAATTTGACTCTTATATGGTATGGTCATTCAAGAACTAGAGGCACAGTATATATAAAACGGGTTTTTTCCTGCGTAAAGAGACCCCTCTACATGGGTACAGATTGGGGAGCTTGAGTAATTAATATGTTCGTCTGCCATTTTGCTCAGTGCAGGGCAAAGGTTTTTTTCATAAGTGCTACGACAACTAATTCCCCACACCGCAGACTCCATACAGCTAGTAGAGCGATACTTGTTTTCGAGAGCTAACCAACGAGTATATACTTCTGTAAATATTCTGTAAATCAATCCATTGGATCAAAACTGCTACACAGAATGATTTTAGGACGTTCATATATTCTTACCCAAAGATACATTACTATTTTCAAATATTGTCTGAAGGTTACAACTAGTAGTGACAGGACACATATTGGTGCAATTTACATATTAAACGATATCGTATACATACTGAAAAGGGGATCCCTTGGAAGCAACAATCACAAACAAGAGAGAAAGTAGCAGACAAGGTTTGTTTTATTGAGTCTTTCATGAGAGACAATATAATTTGCAACACCTCTAACCACCACTCCCCTCCCCTCCCTCTCGAGCACCACCTTAAACGGTATCCTACTTAAAAATCACAAAGATTGGAAGTTTATCCTAGAAAAGGGTTAAACGACTGATACAATATCGCTAAAGTCAAAATTACTTTGACACGTTTTGTCTCATTTGACTGTTTCGGCTTCAAATACAATGGCCCAGGTATCTGGTGAAAGACTCAACATGAAATCTCGTTCATAGCAATACAAAAACAAATCTGCGACAAGAGGTGCACAGTACGTACTTATAGGGATACCAACAATTTGTCTATAAACTGTAGTTCCATACCTGACGAAAATATCAAATAGAAAAATGAGTGATTCACAAACATTTTGGCAAGTCCACATAGTCTAAACTGCCGTTAGTAAAAAACACTTTGATATTGTTACAGGCCAAACATGTTGTTTCTTTCTGTAGCGAAAGTGTTTTGAATAAGAGCAATGAGTTTATCGTTAATAAGGTGATGTGGTAAGGTTGTATAAAGTATTGACAACTCATAAGTACTTATAGATGAAACTTGACGTTTATTGCACACATTTGTTTAACGTGTTTAACGGCAGTAAGACAAGACGTTACATGTTTTGAAATGTCTTTAATGCAGGCACTAGAATTCGAAATAAAGAATTAAAATAAAAAATCACGATTTCATGTTTCTAACGGTATAATGGCACATTACTGTATATGCACAATTCTAAATTAACTAGAATGTAACGCTTATACCATTGGTTAACGTCTTAATTTTTGGACGGAAAACCGCCCAATGTACCGTCCTGGAAGTATGTGACGTGACTTATTCCATATAAAAGTAATTTAAGGACTCTTCTGCGACAAGGACTATCACAACCTGACTTCTATGGTGATGTGATTTATAAACTTCGTAAGATTCTAGGTCATGATCACTTTCATACTATCTTTGTTAAACTTGTTAAAAAGTTTATCAAAAGAGGTTATGACCCTATCATTTTGCAACGTACTGCATGCTTGGTGGTGGACCCTTTTACAGTTCGCCACTATGCTTTCCTCTTTAATTGTACGATGACCGGACAGGCTGTGGACCCTATGATGACGCCTACCTAAAGCCCATTGGGACGGTGGCGTTTGATGTTTGTCCATGATCTTTCTTGTCGTGCCCTTAATGGTTTATTCTCTTACTGCTCTGGCTTCTGCAAAGTCATTGAGTACCTTCATTGTGGCTTTCTAGGCTATTGTTTTTTTGTATTATATTTACACGAGCATATTTGTGTTTTACTTATATTGCCTATTGATGCTGCCTTGTTGGTTAGAGATTAGATCATGGCGGGGATTTCTTTATTTACACTGTCCTGTTTTAATGGGATGACAGTAGGGTAAGTGTGAGATTTGGTGCACCCTAGAACCGGTTTAAACCCCCAGTGGTCTACTTTGCCACTGACCGTTCCAAGGCGGTAGCCCTATTGTCAACCCTTTTTGTGTTTGTGATGTCGTTTGCATTTATTATTGCTTTTGCCTTCTTGTTTGTCTGTTTGCGTGTTTGTTTCTGTGTTTTGTGGTTTACTGTCCTCCTTGAATGCTACTTTCCCTGTCCGATCGTTTTATATTTCTTTTAACGTTACCAAAACGATGCTATTGGATAACGCCATCTAAATGGCTGTGATCGTGAATTTGAATTGACAGAAAACAATGAATAAATTGAAGGACTAACATACCGCTTGGAACAAAGAAGTCCACAGAATGTGTCAATACTTTATACAACCTTACCACATGAAAGTATACGTATTATCTTCTGCATACACGTAGTTACGTACATTTTATTTATTTTTTCTTATTCTGTTATTTTAGAAAAAAATGATGTGAGTGTGGACCTTCTAACAGATGCCAATGGTGTTCACGAGAATATTACGGAGCACGGTTATGACATTAAAGAAATTAAAAACAGAATCTATGAACTCGAGCAATCAACTGTTCGCTTGAATGAGGCAATTATTGACGTTGACAAGAAACGTAATAGGACCCATGAACACGAGTTTGTAAAATCTATTAATCATGCATTTCAAGCCGAAAAAATGAACCGTAAACTAATTGAAAACGAAATAAAAGAAACAATTGACGGAATGATGACAACAACGACTGTCAAACTATCCAATGCTATTACAATATTAAATGGCACAGTTGATGCTTCGAGTCAGGCTATTCACAACTTGAGCAGTGATTTCCAAGAGATAGTAAATAAGTTGAAAATGGTAGAGAAAAGCCATATCCACATAACAAACAATGTTGCCGATCTTAACGAATATGCAGCTATGACAAGTAAGTCACATTAATATCAATATGAATTTAATAAAACGTATTTTCTGATTTGTTCCTATACCACACAATGCAACATTCATGCATGGACTTGAACTAAAGTAATATCATATTATGTGGAGATAAAAGGAGGACAAACAATAAAGACAAATACATATCACCAAGATACCTTGTATTTAATAATTACATTTTTTATTTGTGCTTTCTTTCAGAAACGTTTATTTGTGGTAATGGAACTTTAAAGTACGTTTCAGACAATAATCACACATCTTGTGAATGCAATCCAGGATATTATGGTTTCCACTGTGAAAACAGTATGTATGCATAAACATTTGCATCACTTGTATGTGCGCATATGTGAAATTGTGCGATTTATCTACCCATGAATAGTAAGTTCCGCTAAGTCACGAACGTGATGTGACGCCCGGCTATAACATATACATTATTTACTTTGTTTGTATAGATTCATAACGCCAGGCACGAAAACAAAGTTTAAACCCTTATACGTTTGTGATTTGCTTTTTTACTGAAATTGTTTTTGATGTACTTTTTGAATCACCTTTGCTTTGTAATACTTGTTGGATTGACTGTATTCTGTGAATGCTACTCTCCCTGTTGGACTTATAACCTTTTCGTTGACAGTGAACCCGTCAGGCGTATGTACAGCGAAAGACACGTGCACTTAAATCTAAGTTTATTTTATCAAAAAAGAATAATAGCTGGAATTAAAATGACTAGATTATTACATCTTTGCGTTTGTTAATGAATTTAAGATACACTGGTGAAAAAACGGTTTACTTTGTCATTTTAACCATCTGCTGCTGACAAAAAACAGCACTCGATACTCTCTTGGACTTTTTTTTCGTAAATTATCTCGTAAATACTCTATTTAACAAATAATATATGGTGATGTGGTTCAAAGGCCATAAACTTGCACATGGGTTGAAGCACCATATATTGCCTGTTACGTTATACCGAATCTGATCAACAAATTAAAACAATGCGTGTTATGTTTTATTACGTCGTATATTTTGCACGTCCGAAATGACGTCACATTGCGCAAAGCAGATTGAGACTTTTCGTATAACCCTTTATGCAGTGAGTGATCAAGGAGAGATACTACATTTTGATCATGTCGGCGAGACGTTATTAAGGAAAGTGCATGATCAAGTGGTCTCCTGAAGCGCCACATTGTGCCTTATTGTTTTAATATCAAGAACTTTTCAATATATCTTTACAGGTTAGTTGAATACCCAACTACAGCTATTAATGTTCCTAAATGATTATTCGTTTTCATTGCTTAGTGTCATTCTCTGTTATCATTGTGTTAGATTTATTTTCATCAAAATCTGTTCAGCACTATCGCATGGTCCTATTGCGTCATGCGATTTCACGATTCTTGGTTTGAAGGAAAGAGAGGTCCTAGAGTTAAATAAATAATCAAGGATACATTTCATTCGTATGCTATCATGTTGGATTGTAAGCCAGTATGTTTGTTGTTTAATGAGTTATAATTTGTAATGTTGAAATGTACGGACACGTGTCATGAATGTGACTGTGGTGAGACAGTGGTATCTTCAGTAAATATTAATTATGTCATAGATGCATAAATGTTGTGTGACTATAGTAGGAAGCGTTTGTTGTATTAAGGACAACAACTACTTACCGCGTGTCCAATCCAGCATTAATTGTGTAGTTAGTTAGATTGCTACATGTATTGGTATTGATATCCCTAGATATCAATGATATCGAGGAGATATATCGTTGGCTATGGTATGATATTTGTTTCTGAGATTATAATTATTCGAGATACAGTACGAGAGGCGCCCCACTTATATTTGAACACTTTTATTGTAACTGAATCAACTATCTTGAAATTCTCGCCGAATATGTTGATTGTAATGTCAAGTCTAATGACTCCTTCGATATGAAACATTATGACATGCACTATTATGTGCTTCCTAATGTTGCTGCATCCGCATTTTTGAAAATGGGTAGAGAATGACATTTTGAAGCAAAAATCGTCAATTATAAAAATAACTGCAATACAAATGTTAACACAAATGCTTTTAAAATATCGTTAAAGGTTATAGTAATCCGATATGTCCATGCCCATGATGCCTGAACGTAGAAAAGTGTAATATGCATTTTTTTTTAATTTGTCGATTTTCAAGATTTTAGCGAAAATTAACATGAAATTCAACTATGAAAATGACTAAATTTACGAAAGCGTCAAGTTCAAAACATTAACTGCAGGCATATTTGTGACTTCCTCCGCTATAAAAAACAAGTTTCATAAGTTTCTCAAAAGAAAAGATAGAAAAATATATAACTTAAAATGTAGGGTCAAAACACACACATTTGCAAATAATGATAAAAATAATACATTTGTTTACCAAATATATCTTTATAAGGTATACGATATACATATATGATATACATCAACAATAACTGTTCATATTTTTATATCACAAAATATGATAAAAACAGTTATTTTGGTTAATTTATAAAAATTATCAGTAACACAGGAGCAAATTTTCCTATAATCTGTCAATGTTTCAATATTGCGATAAAAAGTCGAGCTTTTAATTCAGCATCTATATTTTTGTCTTAAAATAAAACATACGATCATATTTAAATTATAAACACAGGTTTAAACAATTATGATATGCATTTAGTGCAATTATTTGGTTTAAGGTAAAACTCCACGGCAACAGCAACATATAGGCTTCAAATTAGAAAATGGTGTACACCTTATTCAAAATGCAATTTAAAAAGGACCGCGTGAAATTGGATATTATTTTTAAATGCATACGTTCTAAATGACAGTTTCACATCATTAAATCACGTGTTTTTTATGACAATCACTTCCGCTGAAAAAGACCCACCTTAAACAAAAGTGTTCAAATATAAGTGGGGCGCCTCTCGTATAGGTAATACAGAGATAATCAGTCAATGTCTATGGATAACGGGTATAAAATATATGTATTTTTACCATCGGTGCCACTTAACATGTTTACTGGTCATAATTATTAGTCATGCATGGTTACTAGTCTTGTTACTAGTCATATGTACTAGTCATATAACTAGTCATGGTAACTGATCTTGTTTACTAGTCATGTCTACTAGTTATGTTACTAGTCATGGTATCTAGTATTGTTTACTAGTCGTGGTTACTAGTCTTGTTTATAGTCATGTGTTCTATTATTGTTATAGTCATGTGTTCTATTATTGTTATAGTCATGTGTTCTATTATTGTTATAGTCATGTGTTCTATTATTGTTATAGTCATGTGTTCTATTATTGTTATAGTCATGTGTACTAGCCATTTGACCAGCAGTGGAATTTAACATGTTTACTGGTCATATTTACTAGTCATGGTTACTACTTTTGTTACTAGTCATGTGTACTAGTCATGCTACTAGTCATGGTAATTTGTCTTGTCTACTAATCGTGGGTACTATTCATGATTACTAGTCAGATTTGATATTTTTAGTTTGATGTTGATGCAGTTATGTTCATTCATTTAGTCAACATTCATTACCATTTAAATTGCGATATTGTCACAATATAGATGATATGTGTGTTGTCGGTGTTCGAACAAAGATACACGATGAAATGTTAAAGGTAATCTATATTAAGATGTGAGTTAGAAACGAACTTACTGTTAATCTACATTTAGGTGTATCCTCATTTAGGTGTAAGTATATGTATGTACTAAGGAATAAATAAAAGCGCAAAGTCCATAGTTCCAATCCCATTTCGGGCAATAATATTTGTTTATGAAATATATTCGAGAGCCATATACATGTATGTGTCGATGTTAACTGAACGAAGGCTAGATACAATATTATATTTTAATCATCGATTTCCGGTTGATATGCCGACCTTTGGAAGTTCGTAGAATTGAAACTATTTCATCCATGACACATTCATATTCACGAGATAATATCATTTATATTAAAGACTTTGAAGCTTTAACCTATACATAACTGTTATAGATATAGACGAATGCTCGAGTAACCCTTGTCGGAATAGAGGCACGTGTGTAAATGGACGTAACAGGTTCACTTGTGAATGTTCAGCTGGATGGACAGGGATTGACTGTGGCACAGGTAAATGATGGTGATGCAATGATTATGTTTGGTCCATACTACTATATCTCTTCATTGTACTCATCAACGATGACCTCCGAGAAAACTGAAACACACCTGCAATACAATAGCATAATGACGTTTTGTTCCATTTATTTCAGTATTGTTGGTAACGTGTATTAGAACAAAAGACGATCCAATGTGTATGTATAGAATCAATCTAGTAAATAAAAATTGAAAAATCCGATAGTATGTCCCGTATTTGAATGTGTTAAAGGGAATGTAGCGACACAGTAAAACACGCTCTGTTATCGACAGTTCTGAAATACTTGAAAAAGGATGAAAGAATGATCAAATTCGGATGATAAACAAAAAAGATGTGACCATTTGAAAGTTGTTCTTAAACGGATATGGGAGCCGCCATTTTTAGAATTATGACGTCATAGTTCCAAATTACCATATATGGAATATTGATAAATATTATTTATAGCAAAGAAACCAATGCAAATGAATACAAAATCCTTTACTGGTCATATAAGGCATTATTGCCATTAAGTATACATATTTTTTATACAGTTACTGTTATTTTTTCCCCTATAAATCAGTAATTTTCAGATTTAAAAATATTCCATATAAGGTCATTTAGAACTGTGATGTCATAGCTCTTAAAATGGCGGCTTCCATATCCGTTTCAACAGAACTTTCAACTGATCATATCTTCTTTGTTTATCATCCGATTTTGATAATTATTTCACCTTTATTCATTTTTTTTCAGAACAATTATGCTCGATATACAGCAATATACTATGTGTCGCACACCAAATTTAGAGTCGTATGTTCAAGGTCATGAAATATTTCTGGTCAGTGACTACTAAATCTCTTCATTTTACTCATTAACGATGTCCTCCGAGATTTTATTGAAACAGACCTGCAAATAATGCATCATACTAACTTTACCAGGTTTACTTTTGTTCAATATTGTTGCAAATATGTATTAGAACAAAAGACTATCCAATTTGTATGCATAATATAAATCTAGTAAATAAACATTGGGTGTCCGATGGTATGTTCAGTATCAGCTTTAGTCAGAATAGCATCAACTATATATTTTAAATAAAAATGAATGTTTCTAAATATAATATTTTGACTGTCTTTACATTTTCATTTATAATTAAAACGACCTCTGATCAATATTGCTTGGCAAATTCACAATTCCAGAACATATTTTGAATCGTATCTAGTGAATTTTTTAATAAAAAACGGCCGCTTGGTGTGGTACAGGTAAATGTAGCATGTACATCTAGATGGACATGGGTCGACTGTGGTTCAGGTAAATGTAATACGTATATCTAGATAGACAGGTGTCGATTGTGGTACAAGTAAATGTAGCATATACATCTAAATGGACAGGGGTCGACCGTGGTACAGGTAAATGTCGACTGTGATTTAGATGATTCTAGATGAACAGTGGTCTACTTGAGTACAGGTAAATGTAGCATGTATAACTGGATAAACAGGAATCGTCTGTGGTACAGGTAAATGTATCAAGTACATCTGGATGGACTGGGGTCGACTGTGGTACAGGTAAATGTAGCATGTCCATCTGGATGGACTGGGGTCGTCTGTGGTACAGGTAAATGTAGCATGTACAGCTGGATGGACAGGGTTTGACTGTGGTACAGGTAAATGTAGCATGTACAGCTGGATGGACAGGGGTCGACTGTGGTGCAGGTAAATGTAGCATGTACAGCTGGATGGACAGGGTTTGACTGTGGTACAGGTAAATGTAGCATGTACAGCT